>JADGIL010025093.1:0-20460 GCA_020352625.1 Cactoblastis cactorum | reverse complement strand
GTCCCTACCTACAAGATGGCAAAAGATTATCGAACTAAATGGTACATACATACTTTAGTTAAATGTCAATAAACTATATTAAAAAATGTTTTGAATTTTCTTAAAAAATGCGAAGGAACTTTTTCCCCGACCTATTATATAATTTCGTTGAGTTAGTAAGTATCCCATAATACGAGTCTCGAAATTAGTTTGGGGCTAACTCCATTTGTGCGATTTTTCCTAAATACATTTATCTATTCCAGCTATAATACGCATTGCAACGCATTTTCATCCGTACATTTGTCGCCATTTCTCTGCCTTATTACTTTTGCGTTTAATATTACAATTTTTTCAAGTACTTCAATAGTTATTTTCATTCGTCACTGAACCCATGATGATTTATTATAGTGTAACGGATTTATTAATTGGACTTAATCATTTCTTATGAAAATTAATGAATCTCGGCACTTATTCATAGATTAGAGTAAGGATATTGATATGAAGTACATACATATATACTAAGCGATTTTCTGATAAAGTTCTATTGTTGTTTGAAAAACATTGTATTGATTTTGTTATCATTAGCAATCAACATGATATAAAATAAAGTCTCTTTCCGGCGCCTATCCCTATGTAAGTATGCTATGATCTTTAAAACTACTCAACAGATTTTGTTGACAAGGAAGGCTTATAACCTGTACGAAGCTTGGGCAAGTAGTAGTAGAATATAAAGGCACTACCCGCATCTATAAGTTTCCAATCTTTATAAATCCACAACAGATTGTGATGCGGTTTGTCCTAACATATAGATAATTTTATCACGATTGGTTATTGGTAATATACTTATATATTTCTATATGTGGATGGATAGATATGAAACCTTAAATTAATCATGGATTTTCATCAATAATTGTTTTCCATTTAACTTTCTATTTTGATAATGTTAAAAGATTTTTTTAAACCTGTTTACCATTGTAAAGTAATAAAAAGATTAGCCCCTAAAATTATTTAGTGTTACAATGTTTATGACATTGTAATACTCTAATATTGTTTTAATTTAGTTTAATATGTTAAGATTGTAACTGATAACAATGATACCTACAATTATGTCCTTTATCTATATCTGATCTTTTGACACGATTTATTTATCATAGTTTGCAAAAATGTATTAGTCATCGGAAACCTGGTTACCTTTTAAGTTAAGAGTTACATATCGAAGGAATTAATTTTTAAAAAACGATTACGATTTTGCGTTACCCGAGGATATTTGTTCATCAATTTAAAAAATAAATTTTCCTATTTCGTTTTAGTTGCAAATTTGTATTTCATTTTTTAGACCATATTATTGTACAAATATAAAATAATTATGTATGTATTATTGAAAACTCTGACTTACCTTAAATTTGAAACTCGTATTTATGAACTTAAACCGAAATTAATCTATAAATACAATTACATCTCACATAACTTCACATTTGATTTAATTAACACGACATCAATCACATTTTATAACGTTATTTCAATCTGTAGTTATAGATTTAAAGTCACCGTAAAAGGAGGCGACGTACGCGGCGCCTCATCATCGGAAACTAAACAATTTCCACTTTGACCGTCCATCACCTCTCCATGCTTTCTAGGTAATCGTCAGAAGCTGTGACCAATTGTATTATTGATATTGGTTACGCTTCTATTGATCTATAAATTTCGTTTGTTACCATTTTTTTGATTTACCGTTTTTTGTAACCTAGAAAGAGTTGATTGAAGATACATAATTTAGTTTAACATATCTAAAAAATAAATTTAAACTAGCGATCCCCGGCTTCCAAACAAAACTTTCACCCCACTAATCTATTTAAAAAAAAACAGCATCAAAATCCGTTGCATAGTTTTAAAGATCTAAGTATACATACATAGGTACAGACAGCGGAAAGCGACTTGTTTTATAATATCTTAGGATAATATAATAATCACATTATTCTGCAGGAGATTGCTAGAATTTTTTGGAATAGCTTTAATATAGGCCGTGAATCTGTCACTACTCGTTTACCAGAATTTCTTTTAATTAATTCATTAGCAATCACAGCAAAATATTTTTTTTTATTTATTGTTAATTTTATATCGTTCTATTGTCATTCTAAAAGCAGTCTAATGAAATAATGGTTTTTACAAAACTGTACTAAAAAAATCTGATCACACTCTACAAATATGTACACAATAGGTACTCTAAGACAAATAAACTTTTTACTTCTTTTCATTGAGACCTACTGAGACAAATCGAATCAAGATTAAGGTGGCGATTATATTGGTTTATGTAACTTATTGGATTAATTCTAAATTGGGCTCGGGTATGTAGTGCAAATAATTTTTTCTCGATATTGGAAATTGGCAAATTACGTTTTCCGGTTATAAACCAGTTAAACAAATACGATACTTTACGGGGAATCCACTTTTCATTTTGTCATGTTTCACGTGTGTGGCATCATAGCTTCCAAATGGATAAATCGATTTGGATAATTCTATTTTTGTTAGAAAGGTGACTTAATCGAGAGAGTTCTTAGTTACTATGTTTTTAGCCCCCGAAGCAAAAAAGAGTGGTAAGCATGACGTGTTTGTTGTTGATATTGAGTCGGAGTTGTTTTTAAATTTTAATTTAATTTTATATTCCTTAAAGCGAAATGCCACTGAATGATTGATTCATCACGAAATCGCAGTACTCTCTCAAACTTGCCTTTTAGGACGTAGAGCGTTAGCTAAGACGGGATTTTTCAAATTTCCAACGGGATCGTGAATTATAACATGCGATATTAGCCACGGATAGAAGCTAGTTATTAACTAAGTACACTTTAAATTATACTTTACTTACTGAAGCTGTGCTGCTAAATGTATTAAGTATACAGCAAATGTATCGTCGTGATAAACTTCATTTATATATTACCTACCGAACATCATTGTGGGCAATATTCTACCTTCTTTTATATTTTCTTTTTGGGTCTAAGTTGACATAGGTTTGCACTTAATTTTTTAAGCCCACATTTACCGGTCCTTACTCAGAAGGAATTTCTAAAAAAATACTTTCTAATTACGCGTAATACTCGAATGAGTAATCGAGTGTGACTAGTGACTAGACTCACTTACATCTATACATATAATAAAACTAACTGAGCTATGTATTGTAAAAGATTTAAAAAAATATGTTGTTTTTAGAGGATGTATAGAATCTAAAGCATTATTGTAACATTTTTGCTTGTCTGTATGTTTGTACGCATGCAAAAACTAGATTCTAAATGCAATCAGATGCAGTTGTCACAGTCGTTTCGTATAAGGTCTTACTTAAAATATGCTAAGTTTCATCTCGATATTCCGTTAGAATTCGAGATATTAGTAGTAAGTTACACTCAGACGAAGTCGCGGGCATAAGCTATAGTCTACGATAGTAATGTTGTTTGCATATTAAAAGCGCGCTTGTTATGTCAAATAGACTTCGTCGCTATGGTCCAACATAAATTCTCCTCACTTGAATCTTATTTGCAGATTTAGAGAGTGATTAGTATTATTTATTTATTTTAACATTTTCCATCTGTTATATATTTACATTTAATTACAAGTCGGTAACCCGCTGTAATTTGAAAGGAAATGTGAAAAACTATATCAAGCAAATATATGTACATTATAAATACGTATTAGGTACTTACAAAACACAACTTATAATGTCAAAATTAATTTTACTAATATTAAAAATACGAATGTTTGTGAGGATCTATGTATGTTTGTTACTCTTTCACGAAAAATCTATTGGACGGATTTGAATGAAACTTTACAGTAATATAGGTTATATACATCAGAATAACATATAGGCTATAGATCAAATTCCTAGTGAGTGAAGTCGCGGTCAAAAGCTAGTAATAATCTTTTGGTGCCGTATTATGGATATCACATCAATTTTGATAAATGTTGAATATTGGCGGACTTCATGTTTACTCGTGTGTAATATGTACCTACATATATTGTACAACTACTTGCGTTTTACGTTTTTATATAGGAGTTGAAAATAAAATTAATATTATTTAATTTATATTCCAATACAACAGACGTGACTTTTTTAAAATAGTGGTTCGGTATACATATTTTAACCCCCGACGCAAAAAGAGGACTGTTATAAGTTTGATGTGTGTGTGGGTCATTCTATCTGCTTGCAATCTTTTTACTCGTGTCAGACTCGCAATTAGTCAATTTTTCTTAATTGTGAGAGTCGAATTCAATTTATGTAAGTGAATGTTTCTATCGTAAAACGATATTTTAATGACTGTTGTACCAAAATAATTTAAAACAAAAACTCAGTGGACTCGAAGCCTTAATAGGAAATCGCCTGCATTCCTACCTAGCTGTCTCCAGAGGTCAAGATTGTGTGCAAATATATACACACATTTCAAAACAAAATAGAGAACTCTGTTCGTGCTAAAATTCATGTCACTTTCACCTGTTTTATTGATTTAGTAAGTGCTTTCCTTATTGCAAAAACATATTTATATTAGTGTAGCTCATTCACGCGACACGTCCGCGCTTAACTACTATATACTTATAGTTAAGCGCGGACAACGTCGTATTGGTATGAGCCTGCTGCATGCTTTTTTTAGCCTGCAGCACGAATGGGCCGGCTCGTCCGGGGAAGTACCACACTCCCACAGAAGACCGGTGGCTATCAGCCGCCATGCTCCGTCCGGTGAGTGGAAGAGTCGGAGGCCCAGCTTCTTTAAAAAGCGCCCGCCCTCCCCATTGGGGGCTTTTTAAAGACCGGCAACTCTTCTTTTTTAAAGACCGCCTCAATGTAAGGGTCACGCGGTCACTGTAAGGTGTTAGCAGCTAACGCTACGCAATGAATTGATTGATGAAATGATTTTTAACTCATGGTAAAGTTGTAATTATGACAAATAATGTACCTAATGCATGGGATACATTAAAAATGTAATAGGGAACAGCCCCATGCAGCTTGATCCAGATGATTGAGACAGAAAACCATAAAGCTTCTCTTTTTAATATTTATTAGTTCACAGAGAGAGCGTTTAGCGTGACCGAACTGTGAAATGTTAGATTCAATTCAACGCTTATTGTTATTGGTTTGATCGAGTGAAAGTTTGAGGGCCCTTATAGCAATAGTTATTAAATTGTAAAAACGTAAGTATATTAAGTACTCTTCGGCCTGTTTTTCACTGACAAAAAGGTATCAAAATTAGAAGTGAAAATCGTTGTATAATTAATGACAGAGAATCCTATTTTCGTAAGTCTAATTGCAATTTAAATTTACATTATTTACTGATTCAAATGGATGAATGTACCTACTTAAGAGTTTTATAATCAATTTAATTCTTAATACTCAAGCAATGATAACTAGTAGTCATACTTATGAAAGCGAAAAGGAAACTAGCTGATCATATTTTAAATCGAAAATAATGTCATCAATCCAAATAACTAAAACTATTCGAAATAGTAATTAACCTTCAAAATATATAATACCAAAATAATAGACAGCATTACGAAACAACTCTTTTATTATCATAGGAGTTCCTTGCCATAATTTTAGGTAAATAAGTTAAATAATAACATCACAACTTAATGAATACTTAAAATTAACCCGAACGTCTTCAAGATAAAATTTAAAATTTGCACTAAATGCTATCCGAACAATATGCCAAACAAATCAAATGTGGACGTCGCAAGTAATTCACTTATTTCACTATGGCAGGTAAAATGGACTCAAAAATTAATTAAAAAATATTAAACAATGTTGAACCAATGCACAAAATGTCAAAATTAAAATGGTATTATGTAAAAAGATAATAAGTCATAGGAAGTTTAACACGGAAGATAGGTTTATCTAAATATTGTGTAAATATTTGATGCATCTGTCGTTACTGACGACCATCGTTTTGAGAAAAATATAATTAGTCACATACCAGTTGATTTATGTACTATGTAGTTATACTCAAGACATATTTCAACATTAGAATAAAAAAATTATGTCAGGCCAAATAATATAAGATGGACTGAAGTCAAACAGCTATAGCCAAACAAGATGTACATATTCGCGTAATTATTTTTCTATACCTTACTGTTCAATTGACCAAACAGTGCATAAACTAATGCAGATTGAAAATGGTAGTTAGGAAAAGAAAGAAGTTGGTCATATATTGGGTAATGATCAGTATACAAAAGGAAAAAAGCAACGCGAAAAAGTTGAGAGAAATTTCTAGCAACTAAGTACATCCAAAACAGTACACTATCGATTTACATCATTTCGTTACACTATTAAATTAAACTTCCCATGAGGTTCAGTACCTTCTAGATATTTATAAATACATCCAGCAAACGTGATGCCAGGGAACTTAAACTTTTAAGGTAAAATTTTTGTACAGCTACTATTTTTAACTATTTACATTGTTTCAAGTAAATCGTATAGTTAATTAAGCGTGATAAACGATTCCATTTATTAACTTTTACCTAAATATACATCACAGATATCTATATAAAAAGAACGAATATTATGTTACCGCATTTGTAGCTTTAGCGTATTTATTAGAAACAGCTTCATGCGCCACGCAGATAGGTGAGAGATCTCAGAAACTTATTGATAGTGATGATATTGACGTTTTTAAGAAAGAAAAAGCAACTTATTTGTTATCGCATCAAAACATAAATTTGTTTTTTTGCACACAAAATCAACACGGATCACTAGTAAGTAAAGCAAAAGAAGAAAGTCAAATTACAAACTATAATTAAATACGCAAGGAAGAAAACGAGAATTAATAGAGAATAAATCTAGTTCTGCCCCATTTTGGAAGCGAAAAATGTCCATTCGAAAAATTGGCAGCACTTACACATTAAATTAATAACCTTAAGAAGTAAGAGTTCTGATAACTTCACTGACATTTGTGTAAAAAATTATACATATGGCTGTTGACTAGAAGTTTCTTAACTAATTTATCAATAATGATGGAATTCAATAACAATTGTAAATTTCAAACATCCAACTCTTGGATGCTTCATATTGAAACAAATAAAAATAGAAATAAAATATAAAAGCAATTTCCAAAAATCACGATATTTTGATTGTGGTAAGAAAACCTGGGGTATTTATACAAACGATAAAATTTTGAAGATACTTAATTCATTCATTCATTCCAGACACCAATTGAAACAGATTTAGTTTTTATCGTCACCATTCGTAACATTTGAAACGGTTTTCTTACTATCCTGATCATTTTTAGGATCAGTCACGTTACCATCGGTATCCTTTTCATCTTTCTTACTGGGAGCAGAATGAGATTCTGCATTATCATTAGTCTTCTTGGTTTCGTTTTTCATAAATTCTTCGGTCAACATTTTCTCAAATTCCGTGGAAATTTTGTTTACATTTTTTTTCATATTAGCATCCGGAAAACTCTAAAATGATGCCGTTGTTTAAAAGAAGTATACTTGCCAGATAAATTTAAACATTTCCTGTCATTCAAAAGCCTATTTTCTCAAATTAATTTCTATTTCAATGAATATCTATAAATTTTGAAAAAGTGTTGCTGTTTTCATTAGAACTACGTTATTCATTGTAAATGAAGAATTAAATACAATAAACAGAAATAATTGTAAACTACGAAATTACCTTTAAATATAGACGAACATTGTTAAAAATACGTCTAAAATCTTGAACAACTTGATCATATTCAGTATAGGAAGAATTTTTCAACTTAGTTGCAATATCGTGGAGGCACATTGGATACTTTACAACTTCATAAAATCTGGGAGCCTGCAATAATAAAAGCTTCAGTACATAATAGCATATTTCAACTTAAAATAACTAGTATGAGTCTAATACTATCCTTCCACCAAAACTACTACTTTTTTGGGCAAAAGATTGCTAAAATTGTAATAGAGAATTAGGTTGGACACTAACTATAATTATTAGACTTTTAAGGGTACTTACAATTTTTATATCCATATCATGTTGGATAAAATTGGCCTCACTTATATGAGAAAGATTTGACAATATAGTTTCAAATTTCTTTATTATGGCTGCAGGCAAGGGCTTCTTCTTTTTTGGATGATACCACATTCCCGACGCAGTAACTTTAGCTTTGCCACTATTTTTCTTATGATTTTCATCTCTCACATAATTTCCTGTTTGATCGAAATTGGGACAGCGAGTATTTTCTTTCCCATCTTTAGGGAAGTCAAGTACTTCTTGATTATCAATTTCTATAGGTTTAGCATCACAATCGAGTAATTTAGAAATATCTTCAGTAAATATTACCTGTTCCTGATCTTTCGACAACAAATAATCTTGTTGATTTGTATCTTGGTTCCAAGTTACACCTGCGTCTTTAATAAAATTACTCGAAGACATACCTGCTGCCCACATATCATTCTGATCGATTCCAAGCTTATCTTGTTTCAAGTCAATAGCAAAATCTCCTGTAGGAGCCAGTCCTAATGCGTCATAAAGTCGGGCTGTGTCAGATTTGGATCCTTCATGAATAAAGTCCATCAATCTAGGAGCAGCTTGTTTCGCAGCCTCCCAGGCTCGATCTGACGTCACGCAAGAAAGGATATCAAACGGATCTCTTATTTCAATGGTCGGCATACTTGGTCGTGATATGAGTTTCTGTTCATCTGTGCACATATCATCAGCGCGCCGTGGTATCAAACAAGGCCAAGACTCAAGATTATATTTTGGCTGAGGAGCCAAAGTAACTGATGGGAAAGCTGGTTTCATTTTTAAAGGCAGTTCATCTATGACTGGACTATCAAATACTATATCGGAACTACTTTGCATAAAAGGATCTGTAGATTTAATAGGCACTTTATAACTTCCAGGTTTCATATAAACTTTGGACATCTCATGAAACTCATCATTTTCGGGATCAATAAATTGCACGGGGCCAGAAATATTATTAGAAATCGTCACAACATTTGATGGGATTGCAATGTTGTGAGAGTGATGAGTTATAAAATCATTAGGTTCTTTTTGGACCATCTGACCCCACGACGCAAAAAAATCAGTTTCATCTTTTGTGTCACCACCGCTGTTATTTTTCTGTACGAAACAACCTCTCATGTCCGCAGCCGCTGCCATGCTTGGTATCAATGACTTTTCAACATGACTTAATGGAATCATTTTAGCTTTTAATTCCATCTCCCTTCGTTGCAAGAGATCACATGGCATATTTCCTAACAGAGGCTGACCCGGAGCTTTTCCGAGCTCTGCATCCATTTTGTGTTTTAGTTGATTGTATAGCTCTCTTTGGTCTGCGTGGCACATGTTTTCTAATGCTCGGAAATCTGCAACATTAGTAATAGTCCACGATTGTCTTGGTTTCGCTTCACGCACGCTACTAGGGTCACATTTGTATTGAGCTTTCTGATAATTTTCAATCTCAGTTTGATCATTCAGTGGATAAAAATTGTGCGAGTTTGTTGGTGGAATTACTGGAAATTTCTTGTAAGTAACAGCCGACCGAGGTTGCCACTGGTTCTCGCTAAAGTTTTGAGTAGATGTTTGAGCTTGGTTTTGAACCCACGGCGGCTGTACTGCATTAAAAGGTTGAGGTGAGGCATTCACAGGTCTCGGAGTACTGATATGAGGCTTCGTTGGTTGAAACTTGTTCTGATTTTGATGTCTTGGGGCTGCAGAGTTTGTCGCATAATAATTGTGTGTAAAATTCTTTTGCTCCATAGTAAATCCATGATCGAGACACTTAAATGTTTTGTACATATGAGTCAACATTTCCTTAGTTACAGCTTGCCATTGCACAAAACATTCTCGTATATTTGGACTGTAATACTTATTTTCAATTCTAGAAAATGTCTCATGTTTCTCACTTAACAATTCTTTAGCACCTTTCCAGCCATCTAAAATTCGTACAAAGGAAAATATGAAATTCTTAATAACCCACGGAATACCCTGCGAATGCAAATTTGGGACAGCACTATCCGGCTTTTGTACGTTCGATCTGGTCTTAGCACAAATAGAATGTATATTTTTGAAACAGGGTCTGTTATGATGAGTGATGGCTATATTTTCAGCGTCAGTGCAAGCTTCTATTGCTAGCTGAACTATTTGATTTGGTATTTGATCATGAATTACAATTTTATCCAAAACTGCCTGTAAAATTTCAGATGATTCAGTCGTTTTATTTTTATCGACATCTGGATTATTTTTCTGCTTATGTCCATTATTATCATGCCTCGAGTTAGAATCCGATATATTGCAAAGTTCCGAAACCATTCGTTCCCCCTCCACAAAGAAGTTCAGGCTTGAAGTCGATTCAGAACTGAGATTCTTATCTTGTTTTCTTTGTCGTTCCGTGTCACTCATATCTTTGTATCTTTCTTGGTATCGGGGATCAGAATTATAAGCGTTTCTTTTGTCGTAACTTCGGACGATTTTTTTCTTCGCTCCGGTACCAATAGGTTCTTGGCTGGAAATAGACCAAGTACTTTGTGATCGTCTATTAACATTAAGGCTTCTATCTCCTGATATTCCTGGCCCACTGTAGTTTGGAGAAGAGGGGTCAAAAATTAGGCCTACCAATGGAGAATTTGGGGGAGAACTAAAAGTTGGAGCTGACGCGCTGTTGTATCTGAAAATAATGTTGGGATTTACAATGAGGTTAATTTTATTATCACTACTTATTTTTAAATGAATACCTTGGATTCTGATACTGTTGATTAGTTGCAGTTGCTTCGTATATACCCGTTGCTACTCGGCAATACGTTGCCATGTTTGAATCAGAGAGGTCCTTGTTAGCACAGCCTGCAGGAAAGAGATCCTGTTAGATCTTCCTTTAATATTATTTATGGACTTAAGTCAGAGTACGTTATACTGGGGTTCTCGGTGATATATGTATTTCTAAAAATGTAAAATCAAATTATCAGGTAAATGCAGATTACCATTAGAAAAAGAATTGAATTCTTTTACCATAGCCTTTCTGATGTATCATGGAGTACTGGTGCTGCGGTTGAAAGCCCTCTGGCTGGTGCGTCGTTGCCCGTTCCCTTGTTCCCTCCCCACCTGCTTCACGGAACTCCTTGTTTGACGAAGTGCCACCATATTCTTGCATTTGGCTCGATAATCTATATATATCCAGAAACTTATTAACGTCACTTCTTTAATTGACAGGTTTGAAAAGGTAATGAATTATTATTTATCAAATAAAAATCAAGGGCGAGCAACTTTGCATTTGGTTCTATAATATACAATGTTAAAAATATTGTTAATGCCATATCACTGGCAGTTTGAAAAAGATTTTAAAGAAAATTCGTAACTGCTTCAGTTTAGTTCAGGTTTCGATTCAAATTTTACAATTGCTATATTCTATCGTTTAAGAAAAAATCGTTTATTCTCTCAAACAACGTTCATTTATTGATAGTCTTTTATTTAGTATAAAATTTTATTACTTTTCATTTGATTAACTTCGACATTTGCTGTAACAGTCAAGCCAATTGATAGAAATAAACAATGAAAGCAGATTTAATAAAAATAAACAAGTTTTAAAGTATATCTATCAATGATGCAGAAATAAAATGGCGACGGCTTTTAAAATTTACCAGGGAGGACAAATATAATGCTAATTGAGTAGATATGTATCGAACACTTACCAACTATAATAAAATAACGTTAAATAAAAATACATTTACGCTAATAGCAATTGTTAATATTCAATTAAATGCAGTGATAGCTGAACTAAACTGAACTGGAACTGCAATCTACATCCAGCGGAAAAAAATTATGGGATACTGAAAAAAATCTTGTACCAACTGTGTGACATAACAGTAAATTTGATCTAGATGGTGCCTACGCGTGCCGCTAGAGATGATTTTACATCAAAAATCACATTAGGTTTGGTCTCATCATCAAGATATATAATTCGAAAGCGATATAAAGTCGCAAAACTTGAATACTTTACGGAAGACTACAAAATATTTTATCTAATAGTAAGACGAACGAAATTTACACTGTATAAAGTGATACTACTTAGAAACGCCAAAAATTTAAATTTAAAGTAAATAATTTAAAACATACCGTCGTTTTAATCCTTGTCCGTTCACAGGAGATTCTTTGACTCTCAAAACATATTTAAAAAAAAAATCTAAATTACTTGTCAAGAACTTCAAGTAGTCACAAATAATTAATTCTTACGAAATAACCGCGATGATTTGTTTGTTGGAATGGAGGCACTGCAAAATTGTCCTTATTTTAAAATGAGTTTTTTTTTCTACAGAAAATTATCTTCATGATCATTTCGCTTTCCTCGATGTGCAGCGCAAAGACTTGCCAATAAATGAAATTTACCATATGATTCCGTTCATTTGTTTGTTAAATGTCACACATTTTTACTTTTACTTTGCACCAGTTATATTTTGGTTATGCAGGTTGTACACAAAAATTCACAGACAAATTGTATTTTTTACTAGCTAATGCCCGCGTCTTCGTCCGCGTAGATTTTACGAAAAATAATATCCCTCGGGAACCATACATTTTTTTGGGATAAAAAGCCTATCTTTTATTCTAGGTCGTAGTCCATCTCTGTGCCAAATTTCATCAAAATCCGTTCGGTAGTTTTTGTGTGATGCGTATACAAACATACAGGCAAACAGACAGACAGACAAAAATTCTAAAAATAATAGTTTTGGCTTCTATAGGCCCTATAAAGAGCTCCTATAAGTATATTTTATTCTTAAATATCTCCCATGTACAGACATAACTCAGTTACAATTTTATTATATGTATAGATTATACACATGGAAGTGTATACATACATCAAGTAATGCGTTAGATTTTATTTACAACAAAAAACACCAAATGATAGGCTTCGGAGAAAAAATAAATTTGCTTTCATGTATTTTATTGAACAAGCAATATAGGTACAAATCACACAAATAGAGTTAGCCTCAAAATAAGTTAGATAATTGTGTTATGAGATTCTAACTCCACCATACCTGATCGGAGATCAAACCCGGGATCTCCTGAGTAGCAGTCAGATACATTAATCGTTTAAACCACGGAGGTCGTCAATATACAGATATTCTTTTTATAAGTATTCAATAAGTGATGACACAACTGACGAACTCATATGAGGTTTAGACAAATAGTAAAAAAACGAAATGTATATTTGTGACGACTTTATTGTATTGAATTTATTATGAAAATCAGAGCAGCGTCGATACTCAAACCTCGACCGTAGCGACGCTAACTACTTTTCATACGAAATTGACGAATACGATAACCATAACGAAAACGATAATCTTTCGTGCTAAGAGCACAGATTTTAAGAAATAAATGTTGGGAAAAATACGAGTAGATCTAAAAAATATCGATATATATTCGAAGTCTAACAATACCTATAATTTTTTTACTAAAAGACGACGCAAACAGTTTTGCCTAAATCCTATCGATCATTTAATAAACTAGTGACCCTGCAACTATGCTATTTGACAATAAAGAGGGATATTGTGATGAGAAGGACGGCCGCGGAGGCCTGGGCCACATGAGCAACATTGCAGAAGTCCTTGGCACAGGAGCAGACCTCCTGGCGGCCTCCGTATCCGGCGCGGTGATAACAGGTACCCTAGAAAAAAGAAAAATAATATTGATCCTGTCGCTGTCGAGAGCATGGCTCTGATCAAAGCCTGGGCAGTTCAGACCAGTGCGCTGATCAACTGAGAGGTTAAGCTGTCTTTTAACACACAGCCGATTGTCGAGAAAATTTTGCTTTATGGCCATTTTATTTTGTGGCAAGCAAGATTTCTAGAGGCCAAGATAAAATTGTGTTGTTAGAGTTTGAAGGGAATTTGTAAGTGACAGATATTTTCTAAATCCTATATATGAATTATATATTTATATTAAAACAATGTAGTTATGATCTGCCTGACACCACATATGATCTCTATAAGTGGTGTTATTTACATAAACTGGTGACCCTAAAAAAATGGTAGTACCTTATACTTGGTCTCGTCCCAGCCGCAAGTTCTCACAACCCTGCTGGTCGGCAGCTGCCCATTGATGCCGTAGTCCACGTGCTGAATAATCTTCCTGCACAGCGTGTGGGTCACCCCTCGGTCCAGGTCTGAGCAGTTCCTCTTAAGGCTGTCAGGGAGAATATTATCACCGCAGAGGGCGTTCGTTGCGCTGTTGCACTCGTAACACATGATGGAGAACCCTGGTATATGAATGGTGTCAAAATAATATTTAAAGAGCCAACGAAGATTCACTAGATAAGTCAAGCGTTGCCTAGCGAATCTTGGTTCTGTCTCACCTTAAGGGATAAATACCGGTATCTGTATTTAATTTGCATAAATTTAAATATCATACAAAACGATATTGTTTAGCCCTAGAATAGAAATCTGCTCGAAAAGAGAAGGAGCTGGCACATTCTTTTGCTCTGTAACCAACTAAGCTAAGTTATCAGTAACAGAATATAACTCTATGTATATTATCCTTAAAAAGTTGTTCTACATTTTAATTGGTCAAAATAACCTAATACAATAAGATAATATTTTGCTATTACGTTCCTATTTTGTCTCGTTGGCGCAATGACTATACAGTATTTGCCTCTCAACCAAGGGGTCCCGAATTCGAATCACGGTCAAGTATCATGACTTGACCTTGATACGAATCCGGAACCTCTAGGTTAATGGTATTTTTCTGATTGGCCTGGGTCTTGAATGTTTATCTATATATGTATTTATTATAGAATAGATTATTTTTAATTATATGAGTCTGCAATGTAAAAGTGACCATCATCAAGACATGCATTTATGTAAATTTAAGAAAAATCTATATATTTTAAAGCTTCTCTGTAAATTGTTCCACAAAGATGGACGTCAGATAAAGTTAAGTCAGTTCGCTCGCTTAGTTAGATAATAAAAAATAAATACAAACAACAAAGCACTCACCATATTCAAAAAGTCCGCAAAATATCACAAGTACAAAGATCAATCTCTCCATTGCGGTAGAGGCGGCGCACGGGCATCCACATAAATGCTAAGTCAGGTGGCTTGCTGCCACTAGCGACCCATACAAACTTCACTAGTTATATCTAATGTAATGTCTGTCTGTCTTGTTGTGAATCCATATTAATATCCATATACAAATAAATATAAAACCTAAAGGTGACTAATTAATTGTTACTTATCACGAAATCTCAGGAACTACAAGTGCTAGGGATATCTATGGCGGTTTCTTTTAGAACGTACGTAAGTTCTTTTTAATTTTTATATAGCTGGTTCCTAGCTCGGAAAATATGTAATAAAATATATCACGTCTTTATAACTCGGGTCTTAACGGGTAGACAGAGCCAAGAGTCGCGAGACTTCATGGCCACGCTTGACAAAATGGTGGGCTTAATAAAACAAGAATAATAAAAAAATATTATTTATTTTGCTTCGTGAATTACTGTAAGTACATTATATAAGTACAATACTTTGGTATTTTTTTATCCTTTATTCTTACAGTCATATAAATAAATAAAATGTAAGTAATTAAAAAATTTATATTACAGTACAGTATTACGTCGTTATCCTATACGGGATAGGCAGTGTCGAAAGTCCCTAGGGGCGAAGGCCACAATTAGCAAAATAATTTGTTTTTTAAGGGGAGACATTAGATAATGATTGGTTGTTAATCCATTCCCCTAATTTAAGCCTTTTTTTCCCCCGATATAAAAAGAGGGGTGTTATAAGTGCATGTGTGTGTGTGTGTCATTCTCTTTGACATCATAGCTCTTTATTGGTGGAACCGATTTGGATAATTATTTTTTTGTTAGAAAAGTGACTTCATTGAGAGTGTTCCTATGCTTTTAACACTCGACAGAAAAAGAGGTGTGTTAATAGTATGACATGTGTGTTTTATCAGGGATTTTTTTAATTTTAGTTCAAAAACTTGTTATTAGCTAGGCCATAAGGTTAGATGAATTAAAAAAACTCATTGCTCAAATGACTAGATTTTGCTTATTATAAGTCGTGTATGATAAATGTGAGTGAAATCACAGGACGACAGTAGTTTAAATCCTGGCAATCTGATTGTGTAATTGACAAAAGCCCGGATGTGTCTGGTTGATACAATTGAGTCTGCGATGCCGTTTCCAGCATTGCAGACGCTTATAATAAATATATACGATATTATGTACTTTTCCTTAACGGGATAGACAGCGTTAATTATTGGGAAACTTAAAACCATGTTTACTTGGATTCATTAATTTACTTACTTACAAATCGTTTGAAATGGTGTCGGCTTCTACGACCAGTCGTAAAAGCCGACACCGAAGGAGGCAAGGAAGGATGTTTGATTTGCTTTTTGTCTCCCAATAGTCTGTTTGCCTTGTTAAAATGTATGTAAGTTATGGAGCGTAGCTTTGTATGCATGTGAGACTGTATGGATCTGAGAGTGAGTGGGTATCGTCTCCATCAAAAAATAAACCAGTTGGCAATAGACAGAGAAAAATGGAAGATACTCCACTGACCACTAAAGGCCCATTTTTAAATTAAATGATGAATGGATAATGGTAACATGTTCCCAATGTACAGGCGATAAAGCAAGTAATGAAATATGGGTTTTGCGTATACCTGTTATCGTATCGGAGAATATAAAACTTTAAAAGGCAATGGAACTAAGATAACAACAAAAGTATGGAAGCTATGCACATAAACATTATGGTGGTAGCCGAGGGCTGTGTTGAGGAGTTGCAGCCATCTTCCTGACAGGAACACACCTTCTGATAGGGCCCGTAATCTGTGATGCGGTAACACGATTTCTGCAGATGAACGGATTTACTATTAAAAAAAAATTAAAACTTTGCTAAAATATTGACTTAATAGCAACTGAAACATAAAAAAAATAATTAAGATCATTAAAACAAGCCTTTCAATAATCAATAAATTTTTTTTCGCGAGATATTGATTCATGACCACTTTCTGAACATCAGATAAAGTCTTATCTTGTAACGTTTGTTTATTTCGCTGTTTCTTCTTTGTAATGGTTTTCCGTGTAGAAATGTACCCTTAGTATATCTAATTTTAAAAAGTTCCTTGGAAAGTCTACATTGAAAAAAATACTTGTATTCATTTTTTTAAATACAAACACAGTAATACTGAAATGTGTTGGTAAAAGACTACTCGCCGTCTCATCTTTCGGCTCCGCACTTCCACAGTTCCTAATGACCCTCTTATGATTGGGGCTGCCTGGGACCTTGATCTCCATGGACATAACTCTGCAGAGGGGATTCTCATGAGCGCACTCTCTCTTTGCTGACTCCGGGGGGTGGTCGAGGCAGGACGGGTCTTGCTGGCTGTTGCACTCGTAGCAAGTAAGGGAGAGGCCTGGTAGGAAACATTCGGATATTTTCAGTAGATTACTTACATATTGGTCTGTGAAATATAATAAGCCAGCTGCTTCTGTTCTCGCGCAGATTGTGAAAGTCAATCAGGGAAAAGCACTCTAAATCTTATTTTATGTTATGACAATATAGAATAGACAAGAGTTAGAATAAATATTAAAATTATTAGGAAATAATGTATTTTCTGTTATTTTCTATGTTTTTATTTTAAATACAAATTCTAATTATCACTACAGTCATTAGTATAAAACAAAGTCGTTTTCTGTTGTTTTTCCCTATGCCTGATTAGGCCTTTAAACCTACGCAAAGGAGTTTGATGGGGTTTTTAATAGAAAAGGAAGGCTTTTATAGCCGTACGCAAACCATATTCATTGTTTTTTGAAACATACTTCAAAAAACAATGAATATGTCGTCGTGCGATAATAAGAGTTAGTTTCGCTCGCTAGCACGAAACAGTTAATAATGCAAGTACAAATAAACATACAGATTTGAAATCAACGCCTACGCGAAAATAACTCGTAAAAACTTCTCCGATCAATAAAATTATTATCTACCTACCTATGATATATTCTTACACATAGTAACTATAGTACATTGTAAACTCGATTGGATGCGTCAATCAAGGGCAAGGGATTTTTCTCATTTCTTATAATATGTCATTCTACATTCCACCAATAAGCCCACCATTCTGCTAAGTGTCATTGTATCTTGATTGATTTATCTCTACAAAGCTTTTGATTTTAATAGCTTTATATTTGAAAATTTACCTACAATGAAACATAATATCATTTTTATAAAAATTTACTAAGGAAATTTAATATTTCGTAAATAAAATATACACATACACGGTTCCTTTTATTCAAGAGGAGGTTCATTTTATACATATATAACTAACTTGTTCCCGCAGCTATGTACGTTCGCATCCTTTAATTCCCGATCCCATTCTGCGACCTTAAAGGAACCCTCATGCAAAAATTTTACCCCTAGCACTTATAGTTTCTGAGATTTCATTATGAGTAAATGATTTTCGCTTTTATATAGGATTATAGATATAGAAGTAGTTTGTATACTTGTTGATGACAACACTGCAACACCATCGTCTACGGTACCTATAATTTTACTGTAATCTGATTTGTATGCTATTAAATAAATAAATAAGTCTTTCACTCAGAACGTGATACTAAGCTTGGTAACTCTTAGTAAGAATGTAGGAGTTTCTTAAGATAACCCGTTTATTGCAGCGCGACGGGCGCTGCAATAAACATCCTAAATTGTTAATATTTCATTAAAGAAATGCCTTTTACTTACACTAAGCAAATAAAGTAAGTACTAGCGGCCGCCCTATGGTTTCAATCTCATTACTCTTGTTCCTGTGATAACGGGAAAATCTGAAAAATTGTTTAAATAGCAGTACTCCCTAAGATTAGCACGTTCAACGAAACAAACTCTTCCGCTGTATAATATTGGTATAGATTAGTAGAATGTATGACAGACCTTGATGAAGAAAACTGCACACAGCCAGAATTCCAAGGAAAGCTGAATCCATTTTGATCCGGTTTGATCTGGTTTGTACCACACGCCTCGCCGGCCCGCGTTCCCGCCTGCACTGACCCGGGCGCGTACGACTACTAGTTACAGCCACTATATAGTCGCTTATCCAATTGTATATAGTTTTCAGTTGAAAAGGTATGGAAATAGGGATGATGATTTGGTTATATGAAAATCCCATTAATACTATAAATGCGAAAGTTTGTAAGGATGTACATATGTGTCGAATGTATGTTTGTTTGGTACTCTTTCATGAAAAAACTATGGCGGATTTTTCTTCCAAATCCATTAGAATAACATATATAGGCTAAAGACCAAATTTCTAGCGGGTGAAACTGTGGGAAAAAGCTAGTATATTCGAAAGTTCGCATTTTTAAATATTATAATAAATATTATAGATTTTTATTAGATAATATTATAGGAATTCGACGTGTAAATGATGACGTCACAATTTTATTTGTCATATAAATCCCATAAACATCCAAGATCCCGTCTAATCAGAAAAAAACCATCTTTCCATCATGACCTGACCGAGATTCGAACCCGGGACTTCGGAATCTTTTGGTTGAGAGTTAAGGACTTTACCACTGCGCCAATACGGCCATCAAAAACTATATACTGTAAATATATGATACTATGTAAAATTGCGACGGCGGTGATCACTTAACACCACGTGACCCGCCTTGTTTGCCTTTCTCTTACATAAAAAAAATTGCTTTAATTTGCCTAATAGCAGATCATAATGTCTGAAACAAATGTACTCATATTCTCTTTCTTTTTATGCCCATGCCCATATCAAAATTTTCTTCACTTTATTTCAATAAATAGAAATCAAAACATCACTTTGAATCATCAAATCGATGTCTCTGAAGAAAATGCTGCAACGAAGTTGGTTCCGCCACTTTTCCATTTGTGCTTTGGAAGTAGTGGTAGTGTTAATTTTCAGTAAATTATTGACGTCATCAAATAGTGAAAAAAAAAATTACAAATTGACAATTCCAAAGTACTATTTGAATAAAAATATTTTGACATTGACTTACAAAAGTCTAGGAACTCTTTGAAGTTACTTAATGTCAGCTTTATCAATGAAATACTAGATTAAAACATAGGCTAAGTAGCCTATTTTATCCTGGAAAAATGTACAGTTCCCTAAGGATATAAGGGGTTGACAATATACTTAGTATCTATTGATCGTACGAAGTCGCGGGCATTAGCTAGTGAAATATAAAATTTATGGCTAGATTAATAAAGTACAAGAATTTTCATTGCTCTGTTGTAGTATCGATGGCTTTACTAGCAAATCTCATGTTACTGCCCTTGATCTGGATACAAACACTGAAAATAGGCTGAAATGTCTGTGCTGCTTGCTCACATGATCCATATTTCCATATAATTGAGTGAGCGAAGAAAATCTATATCAACTTTTTTTTTTATGAAAGAGGGAGGCAAACAAGCAGGCGGGTCACGTGATGTTAAGTAATCACCGCCGCCCATATACACCTGCAACACCCGGGGGATCACAGGAGCGTTGCCGGCCTTTAAGGGATTTATA
>JADGIL010025075.1:0-13521 GCA_020352625.1 Cactoblastis cactorum | reverse complement strand
GTGGCACCATACCACTATACAAAATGAATGATGTTGAATTGATTTTGATATGTTTTAATTTCAGGCGCTGATTGCATCATAACGTACTTTGCGCCATTGATTTTAGATATTTTATCGAGAAGGACGCCGCAACACGAATCTCAATGAGTTCATAAATAATGTAGTTTTAAGTTCCATTTGTAGGTATTGCTCAAAAAGTTATAATAAGTACATGGACTGTTGTTTTGTTATTGGTTGTTTCTTTTATATTAAATATTGTTGGAAAATTTATGATGTTTTCTTTTTTTTTATCTTTGCTTGAGTCATGTCATACCGTCGATTAAAAAATAAGATGAAATGTTTTGATGAAATATATACATATTGACATTAAAAAAAGACCGGGACCCGTTCTCTGTGTATTTGTTAGAAGGTCATAACATTCATAACACGTAATTTATTAAACCTATAGCTTCTTGGACTCTGTTGACTTTAATTTCTCAGTCTCATTGATGAAATTATTAACTATCTTACATCATACTGAGACCGAGTTTTGGTTGGGGAGCCCAATTCCTTGTCTTTGTTTATTTTGTCTATTGTTCGAGCGTAAAATTCCATATCATAGATTCAAATTAAATGTATGTGTAATCGTGAGGGTAATATTATGTCATATGTGTCTATTTTATTTCACTTTTAGGTGGCGCCATGGTGGCGCGAAGTATTTTAGATGATTTTTTACATTAGGTAGGATTTTTCATATTTTTATTAATATGTTTTTAAAATCAACGAGTTATCTACCTAGATAATTGAATGTAATCATTCGAATCTTCAAGAATAAAAACGTTAAAAGTTAAAATTGACATCAAGAATGCATATGAAAATAAATCAATACATATAGCCAAAACCCTTACAGTCAAAGTTAAATGCTAATGTACTGGCTGGTTTATGCTGTAAAAACTTCTCGCTAAAAGAAAATAACCATGTGCTTACACCATAGATAAATAATATGTAGCAAGCTAGCTTAAGTCTCCACTTGACTGCGTGTATTTTATTTTGTTTTTGTTCATAATTATTATGTCAAAAAAATTTACGATAAAAATTAAGTGTAAAATTTCAAATTATATAACATTCAAATATCATCCCAAGTAATAAAGTAAATTATACCAGTCGTTTTGTGTCGAAGGTAAAGCGCATACAAAGGGAACTCGGGATTTTGGAAACAAAAATTTTATTTACTTATACAATAACGGAGATCTTTCAAGAAAATTCTTGTTTTGAATAGAACTTCCAAGTGTAGGTGTGTGTAGACATTTAAAAAAGACCGCTTTCTTTGTCATTCATTTTTGTGCCAGTTATGAACGTGGGCCAATACGAACGCGACAAATAGCCATACTTGGACCAATCGCAATAAGAGATAGTAAACGTCATCAAAATGTGAACCAATCATATTCGCCCACGATCAACACTAGCGCTAAATAATAGCTGCGGCGGCGTGTAACACTTCAGTTCTACTTGGAAAATCGAATGTGAAAGATCAGCGTACATTGTGAGTTCGTGCAAGTGTCCTATTCGAAGTGCTGATAACGTGGCTATAAACTATTCCTGAAATTCAATTTATTTAGTTATCTTCTTAATTATTCGGTAAATATCATCATTTTTATCATGTACATCTTTTTTACTTTTAAACTTTGCTTCTACATTTTTTGACCTGAGATTTTTCATCTGTCAATCTTAAAGACGTGTTTTAAAAGAAAATATTACTTTGCTGAGGAAATTCAAATCATCCTGTGAATATTAAGTGTGAATTTTAACAATATTAATTAGGAATACATGGTTATTCATTTTGAAAAATTAATATTTTATGGTAAACGTCAGCGAAATTTCTCGACGCCGTGTAGGCCGGCGCAGTGGCCTACATCTAGCATACTTTTCCCCGATTGTACCGTTACTGTTTTATTAGTTCAATACCGTTAGTTTCTGTCCTGGCGATTCTACTTTCACTTTCTATTGCGGATTCTGTATGGTCTCTTCATGAGTGACGTGTCTCTTTGAAAATGATTACGTGTCCCTAAAGTCTTATTGGAGTTGGGATTTGGCTGGGGCAAGCAGCTCCCTTGCCAATGTCGAGCGGCTTAATTGAATGTAAACTGTATTGTTTGCAGGTTGGAGACTAATATTGCATGGTGAAAATGCGGTGGAGTCTGTTTGCTTTGGCCCTGGTGGTCGCGGCGGTGTGCGCCGACGACAAGAAGGAGAAGGACAAGGATATTGGTACCGTCATCGGTATCGACTTGGGTACCACCTACTCATGGTAAGTTCTTACTTTATTTCAATTTTTTTTAAAATTTTCCATTCATAGTCATGTGATGGTAA
The DNA here is from genome assembly GCA_020352625.1 of Cactoblastis cactorum. NCBI lineage: Eukaryota > Metazoa > Arthropoda > Insecta > Lepidoptera > Pyralidae > Cactoblastis > Cactoblastis cactorum. The sequence goes on along the minus strand of JADGIL010025075.1, from coordinate 11,172 downwards.
TTAGAGCCAGAGCAAATAGTAACAATTTAATAAATTAACCCTTTATTTCAAAGACCATTCAAAATGTAAAATAAATGCCTTTATTCTTGGTCATATCCAGCCAAAGTTTAGACTATTTGTATAACTGGCACACAATAATCTAAATTTAAATTTTTAGAAAACTTGATAATGTTTTATGTTTGTTAGATTTTTAATTTTAAAGTGCAATCACATTTAACTTGAAATTTGTGTGCTTACTGACAAGAGGTGTTAAAATCTAAAAAGATGTAATACCTATTAGTTTGGGTTATATTAAACTGCAGTTATTAATAGAACTTTTTTATGGTTTGATTTTTTTTTAATTCTTATTTGTGGCAATCATGCATCTACTTAAATTTCTTCTATAGGTCTGTTATCTCTATATCCATTCTTCATCAGATAATATCATATGAGATTATACAATATAATTATATGTATAATATAAAATTATTCATTATAAAGTATATATTTTTTTTACCTTTAATAAAGCTTGTGTTGTGTATAAAATTTTATTTATATCTTGATATTTTTTGTCCACAGTGTTGGTGTTTACAAGAATGGACGTGTAGAAATCATCGCCAACGACCAGGGTAACCGTATCACTCCCTCATATGTAGCGTTCACGAGTGATGGCGAGCGTCTTATTGGTGACGCCGCCAAGAACCAGTTGACCACCAACCCTGAAAACACGGTGTTTGATGCCAAGCGTCTCATCGGTCGTGAATGGAGTGACCCTACTGTCCAACACGATGTCAAATTCTTCCCATTCAAAGTAGTTGAAAAGAACAGCAAACCTCATGTCTCTGTTAAGACTGCCCAGGGTGAGAAGGTCTTTGCTCCTGAAGAAATCTCCGCTATGGTCCTTACAAAGATGAAGGAAACTGCTGAGGCCTACCTCGGAAAGAAGGTCACCCATGCTGTTGTTACTGTCCCAGCTTACTTCAACGACGCCCAGCGTCAAGCCACAAAAGACGCCGGTGTCATCGCTGGTCTCAATGTCATGAGAATCATCAATGAGCCTACCGCTGCCGCTATCGCCTACGGTCTTGACAAGAAGGAAGGTGAAAAGAACGTCCTTGTCTTTGACTTGGGTGGTGGTACTTTCGACGTGTCTCTGCTCACTATTGACAATGGTGTGTTTGAAGTAGTGGCCACCAATGGTGACACCCACTTGGGAGGTGAAGATTTCGACCAAAGAGTGATGGAGCACTTCATCAAACTGTACAAGAAGAAGAAGGGCAAGGACATCAGAAAAGACAACCGCGCAGTGCAGAAACTGCGTCGTGAAGTCGAGAAGGCCAAGAGAGCTCTGTCATCCAGCCACCAGGTCAAGATCGAAATTGAATCCTTCTTTGAGGGTGATGACTTCTCTGAAACTCTCACCAGAGCCAAGTTTGAAGAGTTAAACATGGACCTGTTCAGATCTACCCTGAAACCTGTGCAGAAGGTATTGGAAGACGCCGACATGAACAAGAAGGACGTTGATGAAATTGTATTGGTTGGTGGTTCAACTCGTATCCCCAAGGTTCAGCAGCTAGTCAAGGAATTCTTCAACGGCAAAGAGCCATCCCGAGGCATCAACCCCGATGAGGCCGTCGCTTACGGTGCTGCCGTCCAGGCTGGAGTACTCAGTGGAGAACAAGACACTGACGCCATTGTACTCCTTGACGTTAACCCTCTTACCATGGGTATTGAAACTGTCGGAGGAGTGATGACCAAGCTGATCCCACGTAACACTGTCATCCCCACAAAGAAATCACAGATCTTCTCTACAGCCAGCGACAACCAACACACTGTCACTATTCAGGTGTATGAAGGTGAGAGGCCCATGACTAAAGACAACCACTTGCTCGGAAAGTTCGACCTCACAGGCATTCCTCCTGCACCCAGAGGTATTCCACAAATTGAAGTGACATTCGAGATTGACGCAAACGGTATTCTGCAAGTGTCTGCTGAAGACAAGGGAACAGGAAACAGAGAAAAGATTGTCATTACAAATGACCAGAACAGATTAACACCAGAAGACATCGAGCGGATGATTAAGGATGCAGAGAAGTTCGCAGACGACGACAAGAAGCTAAAGGAGCGCGTCGAAGCTCGGAATGAACTGGAGAGCTATGCTTACTCAATAAAGAACCAACTGCAAGATAAGGAAAAACTCGGTGCTAAAGTTAGTGAAGATGAGAAGAGCAAGATGGAGGAAGCTATCGACGCCGCAATTAAGTGGCTCGAAGAGAACCAAGATGCTGATGCAGAAGAGTACAAGAAACAGAAGAAAACTGTAGAAGATGTTGTACAGCCAATCATCGCGAAATTGTACCAAGGACAGGGCGGTGTGCCTCCAGGGGCTGGCGCTGGAGGTGATGATGACGACTTCAAGGACGAGTTGTAACCGAACAGACTGTAAATCGTGTGAGCCTAGCCAAATGTGATCTCCGTTAGGTCACTACAGCGTGTGCGCGCGGCGAAATAGTTTCTCCTTGTGCATGGGCTGTAACGAAGCACAGATCGTGATGTTTTTAGCTCGTGTTGTGTATATTTATTGTGTGAATGAGCGGGTGGCGTGTGCGGCGATTGACGCACAGCGAGAGATCTGATCACGCTGCGCCGCTGCGCACGAGTATGAAAGAGAAGGATGAATGCTGCTGTGTTACTTGTATATTGATGCATTTTTAATTTTAATACAAGCAATAGTTCAGAGTGAAGCGAGAGCTTGTTTTCATGACTGTTTAAAGTCGATTCATTAGTCTTCCTTGTTACGTTTGATATTTGGATCAGTGAATCGGCATAGTCTCAATTTGCTATGAAAAATTACCTCAGTGTTCTTTATTGTATGTATGTAATGAGACTGCAGAATTGTTAGCGTTTAATTAGCATATATGTAGTATAAATTAATTCAATTGAAGTATGGAGGAGTACATAATAAAAGATTTTCTATCTATTTACCTTCTTTTATTTGTAGGAAATAAGACATTAAAATAATTAAAAGTAAATGAGATGAACTTGAGAGCTAAGTTTGAACATTATCTTTGCAACTTTTCATACAATCTAATCAACTCTAACGTTGCGCAGGCGCGCGCCTACAGAGATATCAAATGAAGGCGCTGCAATCACTGCAGCCTGAATCTTCACTTGAACTTTTTCTGTGAAATAAACATTGAATTTATGTATGACCCAGGGGCTAGATAATTTTAAATAAGAGAACCGCTTTTCTATTCTTTTGAAAATGTTAGTGTTACAAATAATATTTTCATCAAAATCTGTTTGGCCATACTCAAGAAAGTCTGAGAACAGGTTAATTAACCCTTTTTTTAAATAGTGGTTAAATCCTTTTTCTGGAAGTCTGTTAAAAAGGACGATCAGCTAACTGATAACATAGTGGTCGAATCCAAAACTGGTCTTTACTATAAGATCATAAAATTGTGAAAACTTAACGTCCGCCTATTTTTCAAATATATTATATCTTACATAACTTTTTTCATCGTCGAACTGGAATTTTATAAAAATCCTAAGTAGCAGTTATTACCAATCGTGTCCGTGCCATCAATTTCCTCGGCAGTGATGCCGGCAGCGGCGCGCATCTCGGCCAAAGCCTCCGAGAAGTACATGTCCAACTGAAAAACAAGTTTATTTGCCAAATTAATTCAAAACGCCTGATCCTCAACTTCTTTCCCTGAAATAGATTCCTGTTTAATTACTTTAAAAATAGATAAATGTCGAAATCAAAAAATGAGTAAACCTTTTATTTAGATAAGTGCCTGAACCCATTCAAACAAAACGCTTTTCGTAAAAACGATCGCTCTCCTTCCATAGTTTATAGGGGCTGAACAGCTGAACCAAAATTAACCAAATATCCTTTTTAAAAACCTCTTATTTATGGCGTGGAGGGTTAAAAAAAGTGCAACTACAAAGTCGTAGATAGCAGGATTATAATCATTCAAGCAAGTCACCGAGTACAATTGCAGTTGCTTTGATTATATTATTTTTACGATCACCATTGAGCGATAACAACAAAAGGCCGGCAGCGTTTACATATAACTTCATGAAATAACCAGAATCTAGAAATTTTAAACTCCTCCAAAAAGACAATCAATTTTAGAGGGGCCTATTAACCATAACTCTCGCTAAACGAATGAACTTAAATTGATTATTATACTGAAAGTTAATTTGTTGGGAGTTATCTTCGGTCCCATTAACAAGCCAAGTCAGAAGACTCTTGGCTTTGTCTACTCCATAAGGGATAATTGCGCGGATATTTTTCGTTAGTCTGTCTAATGGTCCCAACTATTGACCCAATTCATTACTTATTCAAAAATTGCCACAGGGCGACAAAGTAGAACGGCAAGCTGTAAAAAAAGTACTCCTAAACCAAAAACGCCGTGACCGTGGACCGTGGCAGTGCGTATCAATGTCCTAGATAAAGTTCACTGACACACATTACATTTCTAATTAGCATTGCCAGTATGATTATGCAGACATGCGTGCGCGCCCGACACATCCAGTTTTTTTATGAAAATGAAAATTACATTTCTACAATAATTTAACTAATGTAAATAAGTATTTGAGTCTGTCTTACGAGATAAGACAATGAGCTTAATGATTTTTTTCTCAAAGATCTACTTTACAATAAACAAACAAGAATATATATTTCTAAGATAATTATTTATTGGGTCATAGTCACGTACGAGTATTACCACCAATAAGCCCACCATTTAGCTAAGCGTGACTTTCGAATCCTACGCCTTGGCATATCTATTGTAAGGGATATGTCTAAAATGACGGACTAAATATCAACATAAATGTATTCATATTGAGTTGATCAACACAAGAACATATGAATTTTGCAGACAATTAGAGAAACTGTAAAATATTCACATAACATAGTCATATATATTTATTTATTTTTATACTATCCATGGGATTTCGCCATAACCTTATAGATGTATGTATGTACTTATGTCTACACTAATGGACTACCTGGTTGCAGATACTTACCTCATAATCCAGAATTTCCTCAGCGTCTTTCGGATGTCGGTAGACCCTGGGCCCGCCGGGCAGGGCGGGTCGCCCCGTGCACCAGTCGTAGCCCTGCGAGAGGACGCGTTTCTTGCACGTTTCCATGTCCACGTTTAGGAAGATCACACTAAAAAATAAATTGTATCTAATTTGTTTACAAGCATATCTTATGACAAAAATTCAGTTTCAAGCTCTGGCCTGTTCTGAGATAGAAAATATTTGTGACCCTTAAATGTTCAAAGATAAAATAAATACAAGAAATATGCGACCAAAAAGATTTAAACTCAGCTTTTGAGATATTTACGTAGATGTAAATATGAATTTTTATCGATATTTTGATGGAAATATTGTGAAATAATTTTTTTAATTAATTATTAAGTGCATCTCCATCACACAAACATCGGATAGATATATGTATATATATATGTATAGGGACAAATCACACAAATTGAGTTAGCCCCAAACTAAGTTCGAGACTTGTATTATGGGATACTAACTCAACGATACTATATTTTATATTTTATANNCCCAGATCAATCAGAAAAAGGCCATTTTCCATCATGACCTGACCGGGGATCGAACCCGGGACCTCCTGAGTATCGGTGAAGTACGTACCGTTACACCACGGAGGTCGTCATAGATATACATACAATATTAATAATATTTGTTAATTTTTTACCGATTGGGCGGTGTGGTAATGTTGTCCAAATTCTCAAAGTCCAATCCACTATTGGGGTACCCAGTTAGTACCCAGCCATGATCTATGCAGTCCTAAAAATAATGTTATCAAGTAAAAATTTACTAATTACCTATCAGGTAGGTCAAGTTGCAGAGCAATCATAGTGCACGGGGCCGTCTCGCCCTTGGGGCCTAATTCTGCATGTATTAGATTCTGGATGGTTATAGATCCCCTCAAATTGGCCACAATACCCTCATAGCAAAGACCCATAATTTTTAAATTAAAATTTCATCGTTTAAAATCGACCGTCTTTAAGTTTCGGGACGGGAATAATTAAAATTCATTTATTGATCATACAAGAACCAATATAGTTTTTGTAACAAACAAGAAATATAAATGATAAATAAACAACATTGATTGTGAAATAATTAGTCAAATATGTTTAGGAACCGCAGATGTAGATTTAAAAAATAAATAGGGTCTACCCATAGAGTAGTCTATAGGTAAGTATATAGGTCCACCTAACATAGTTTAGTGAACCCCATGGTAAGTTCAAATTTGTGTGTTATTAGATTTAGGTTTTATTTCTCAAACAACCTGTTACCTTCTCAAGCAGCCGCCGCTTGACGATCTCAATCTTGAGCTGCACGGTGCAGCCATAGCTCCTTAACTTTTCGCCGATCTCGTCCTGCTTGCCCAACGCTTCGTTGTAAAGATTTTGGAATTGGACTGGTGGAAATAAGCCACACATTTTAAGAAAATAAAAGAATATAAATCTAAAAGAATAGGATTTTTTGGAAATAATGTAATTTCTCTATACGTAGCTATATACTTCATCCACGTAAGTTGCTGCTCTTCCTGCGCAGGCGCAGATTATGTAAGTCAATCAAGTAATGGGGATTTGAATAGGATTTTTCGCATAAGCGATTGCTAACAATAAGTCCAATTAGCTAATCGTGGCCTTCGAGTTTTAAGACTGTGAACTCTGTCCGCCCAGAAAGATATAAAGAATGTATGTATGTAAGGAATTAATTTATATAAGGTTTTCCGTTTTTACTTTATTTTTACTACTATTTTACACCGGCTAAAAGAAGGTTGAAGTGTACAATTATATCAATAAAAATATTGTTCTAATTGTACCTACTTACCCTGACTTTCACATACATTCACAAAAAGACAATAAGAGAACGGAGAACAGCGAAAATAAATTGTAATCTTTGCAGATTTTTGACAGTAGGTACAGTTAGTAAAATTGTATCAAACCAAGCCAGTAGGACAATCGCAGCAGGTTCGATAACCACAACGGAACTCGATCTTGTTTTCCTATTATAATTTTCTGTAGGCATCTGTGGGTGTGTAAACCTACCTATAAGTCGAACAACAAGTTATACGTAAGTCTTAGATCATTTACTAAACATAAATACTTTTTGTTTCCATGTCAAATGGAAAGCAAAAAATATTGACTGTAACTGATAGTCGCTAAAGGGAATCGAGATAAGTAATTATAATAATAAACCTTTATTTTCCTTCGCTTTTACAAGCAAAATAATTAATATAGATACAGTATCACGTTTTATCCGTTACGGGGTAGACAGAACCAATGGTCAGAGACTTTTAGCAAAATGGTGGACTTATTGGTGAAATAGAGATAAGACAATAATTAATCAGCCTTCTCTTGCTTAGTGGCCTCTTTATGAGTATAGGCCTCCTCAACTTCCAAGATCCCAGCGGTAACCTAGATACCTTAATGTAGACTGTACAAAAATCTAGAAAAATCCGAAACAACTAACGATCAACGATCCCAAAATGCTTAGCGAGCATGGCGGCTTGTGTGCGGCAGCCGGCGCCGCGCGGCCCGATCAGCAGCACGCGGTAAGTGCCGGGCGCGCCCACCACCGTGTGGGCCTGGCCCGGGCCTTGCAGCCCCGACACCGTGGCGGTCACCGCGTCGAAGCACTTGCGCATGATCCGCTCAGAGTCGTCCTGGGGCTCGATGTACACTTCCTTTGGGTATAACATCACGTCAATAATCTCGAGCCGGGACGAGAATAAAGATCAGTGATACGCGGTGCCGGACGAAAGGTTTTGTAAAAGATTCATATAATTAATTGTAAATTAATGAAAATATGCTAGTAAAGTCCTCAAATTATCAAGTACATTATTTAAATTAGCTAGATATAACTTCTGTATATATTATAAAGAGGACAGGTTATCTCTAAAACTACGGGACCGATTTGTAAAATTCTTTCACTTTCTGCGGCGTACGAGACGGGCTTCTAGTAAAATAGTCCTGTTAGATTTCCCGACGGCCTAGATCCGTGGATAGAAGATGGCTTGTTCGTATTATTTCTGAGAAAATTGGGTAGCTACTTGATGACCCAGAGACTTTACATAAACAATATTTTTTTTATGGCAGAGGGAGGCAAACGAGCAGGCGGGTCACGTGATGTTAAGTAATCACCGCCGCCCATATTCAGTTTCAAAACTAAGTAATTAAAAATTTTAAAACAAATGGCGATCTTAATTATAAAATATCGCCGGTAACCTTCACAGTAGCCTTATAGACAAACTTGAGCCCCTCAAAGTCCTGGTCGAAGAAGCCCCGAGCAGGGGTGTGCGGCATGTCTGTTGGGGGGGCCTGCGTGGGAGGGGGAGCCAGCACCAGCGTGATGGATGGCAGCACGCCATCCTGCTGGAGACAGCGGGCTTCGCGGACAGTGCAGGGATGATCTGGTAGAAACATGATGAAATTTTTATCTAATATTTATTTGAAAAGTACTTATGACCTTACTACGTGAAGAATTTAAAAGATCGATCTAGAAAGATCTCTCTCACTCAGCAAGAGAAAAACATCAATTGGAGGACTGTGTAAATGCTTGCGAAATGGAAAATTATCTAACAAAACTAATTTATTTTTTTGAAGTTCAAGGTAAGGCTGTTACGAAATTTACTAATGTCTTTCTGTATGTTTAATGCGTAATAAACAATCATATTTACTTAATCCCTTTAAAATGCCCAATTCGAAAAAAATATGCTTTTATTTTTATATTTTAAGATATCAGCGCCTTATTTGATTTATTTAATTTTTAAACTTTGCTATTAAACATTTGGCAGGCGGTTATCAAAAAGAAATTATACTTGTACTTTCTGAATAATTAGATCAATAATGAAATTCATAAGAACTTCTACCACTCTGTGTTACTTATATCGAAAATAAATTTTATATATTTACTGTAATTTAAAAAAAAGCGAATCCTTAATGTAATGAATTAATAGGAACTATTTTATCTTCAAAACTTCTCGGAAATATCCCTCTACTTGGCCGGCAACGCTTCTGTGACCCCCCGGGTGTTGCAGATGTCTATGGGCCGCTGTGATCACTTAACATCGCGTGATCCGACTGCTCGTTTGCCTCCCTCTTTCATAAAAAAAAATATGTGTCTCTCCCTCGTAGGTACTTTCAATTCTTAATTTTTGAAGTTTATTTACTAAGAAGTTATACCGAACATGAGCCACCCAGCCAAGGGCACGGGATCCTTGAGGGTCAGCATCTTGGTCACCTCCGACATGAGCACCGGCGAGACGCAGCCGGGCTCGTAGTCATCGTGCTATAATAATCCAGGATTATTAGGCTTCATATCTGCACTTACACATTTTTATAGTCAGGGCGGTCTTTAACCCCCGACGCAAAAAAGGGGCGTTATAAGTTTGAGGCGCGCGCGCGCGCGCGCGCGCTTGTGTGTGTGTGTGTGTCATTCTGTCTGTGGCATCATAGCTCTTAAACGAGTGAACCGATTTGGATAATTCTTTTTTTTATCGGAAAGGTGACTTAATCGAGAGTGTTCTTAGCTATGTTTTTAACCCCCGACGCAAAAAGAGGGGTGAGAAAAGTCGGGATTTTTAATTTAATTTTTTGTAGACACCAGCGCCTTGGGTGAATTTCGTATGGCGCCCCCTAACTGCAATTCAATACGCAAAAAAGGAAAGATTATTTTGTGCTCCCAAACTTATTTTGTGTACTTTGAGAATAAATTAATTTTAGCGCCCCCGTTATTTCGCCTACTTTGGGAAAGACTGATCTAGATTGAGAGATTATCAATAGTAGATATCATATGTTTTTACTATCTTGAGCTTAGAAAAATAAAATATTATCATTAAATTGCAACTCAGATAAATGTAACCTACTCGTTATAACGTAACATCTCGATAACTACATAACGATTGCATTTACCTTTTCGTAGCGATCCATCACGCACCGACGAGTGATAACGAACAGACCGATCGCCTTTATCAAGTCTTTAGCAAGCTTCTTTTTATCTGTGATTACAATTAAATTGTGTAATTAAAAATTAAATTGCTATAAAAATCATTATTTACGTAATACCTTGTGGTAATACCAAAGTATGACACAAAGACGTAGTAAATTTTTTTTTATGAAAGAGGGAGCAGAGAAGAGAGCAGAGAGAGGAGGAGAGAAAGCAAAAGAGTAGGCAGGTCATGTAATGTTACATAGGCTACTTATTGTCACCTCCTGAATTATGAAGGGGTGCAAAGAGGCTCCAAATAATTCATGTAATATTACACACGGCGCTGCTTGCCAGTTCTGCTTTGAACTTGGCTTGACACGCTGCCGCATGTCTTGATCAGAGGCGGCATAAGGCGTGGGCGGTGTGGGCTACCGCCCACACCACCCTCGGCTTGCAGTAGGCCTCGCGAATCAAAGCCGAAAATATTTTTTTAATCCAAAAGTATACTATACAACAGCAAGGTATTTTAAAAAATTTATACATAAGAGAATCCTTCGACAATTTTAAGTGCATGTTATTTTAAAACCTACTTACGCCATCAGAGGGCCTCGCGAAACGTACCTTGCCCACATTTTTTCTAGACCTCGCGCCGCCACCGGTCTTGATATTGTCAAAGGTAATTCTTAACTTAAAAATGTTATATTTTTCTGCGTACCCATTCTAAGTTCAGGCGACGCCAACAACATGATCCTATCAGGCTCCCTCGCAGCAAGCAAGTGGTGATTCAAATATACCTTGATGAACTTGAGATGGTCCTTGGGCAAGTTCAGGATAATTTCCCGCAATATATCCTATTTTTGCCATATTAAACAAATATAAAAAAAAGTTGTTGTAAATATTGAGGCCGCAAGCGCGTAAAGTACATAATTATTTCAAATATAAATAAATGTAAGTCCATCTAGTCCACTAATATTATAAAGCGGTAAAGTGTGTAACTTCGGTTGTTTGTTTGTAAGGGCTTATTTTTAGAAATACAAAATCGATTATGAAAATTCTTTCACATTCGGTAAGTTACACTATTCAGGAGTGCTATAGGCCCAAGTGGGCTCGGGTCAGCTAGTAAAATGTAATAGTAATAATTAATTTAATTAGGCATAATGAATCTTTTCGTTAAGAGTTTATATTATAATCTTAGATTATATATTAATGGAT
>JADGIL010025046.1:0-10106 GCA_020352625.1 Cactoblastis cactorum | reverse complement strand
TAACAAACAGCCATACTGACATACAAACTTTCGCATTTATAATATTAGTAGGATAAATAATATGTGGGGGTATTTATGTGTCCATGCATACTTAATTATGTCAAATTTCAGTTTACTTGCAATAGTTTTGGCTTTACGTGGTTTGACAGCCACACAGTTACTCAGTAACGGAATCGTTTTATATCTTTATTTATTGATTAATGTCAACACACACACAGTCAAGATGTCAATAATTTTTGTATGGTAGTCTGTAGCTTGATTAAGATATAAATGTTAGATATTGACGTGAAAAATTACCTGTGAAGGTCTAATGTCTGAATAAATATTTTCGAATTTGATTTGATTATCATAAGAATTTTAAGAACCCTTAATCTGATTCACAATTTATATTACAGGTGGCAGAACGTGCTTTATACTATTGGAACAACGAGTATATAATGTCCTTAATATCGGACAACGCGACGCATATACTACCTATAATGTTCCCAGCACTATACCGCAACACCAAAAGCCATTGGAACAAAACTATACATGGACTAGTGTACAATGCCTTAAAACTCTTCATGGAAATGAATCAGAAGCTGTTCGATGAGTGCACGCAGCAGTATAAACAGGAGAAACAGAAGTGAGTACTGCCCTTGATCTCATGCCAAGTTATTTTAGACTGAAGACCTAGAATAACATACAGGCTACTTTTTATCCCAGAGTTCCCGCGGGATTGATTCCTAATTGAATTTCATAGGGTTTCCACGCGGACGAAGTCGCGGGCGGCCTCTAGTAGAAAATAAAGTCTTAATGTGTGCAAGTTAAAACAATGTCAAACTAACGAAACTAGTTGAAGACTGCCCATTTATAAGCGATGAGCAGAGTTTTACAGAGGGATTGCGTGTCATCGTACGTCTGTTATCGTACGTACGTTGATAATTAAGGCATCTAACAATCGATGCGGTAACTAGTGTATTACACGGCTAACTCACGTTAATTTTAGTCGGTAACGCCGACGACCGTTTCGACCTATTCAGAAGGCCACCTTCAGGGCGAGTACTAGGAACGTCGCGGCGCGGCTGTTCCTTGTGCACTAAGTTACGTCTTCTTGCGTAACTTTTTTAATGATATAATCGATGCGGTATTATTTTCAACGAATTCCACAGAGAACGGGAACGAATGGCGCAACGGGAGGAAATTTGGCAGCAGCTAGAGAGCCGCGCCGCTTCGAACCCCGCGTACCGCACGGTGCGACCCTCCCCCCCGCTCGCCTCGCCCCCCGCCGACGACGTCGGCGCGCCCGCGCCCGCTGAACTCACGTATCAGCGATTGGAGCAAGAAGCCTTAGAGGTAACCAGTTCGTACTAGTTGTAGCTAGTTGAGAACGGATCTAATGGTAGCTAGAAATCTGCTCGCTTTCTTGTCTATGACGTCACTCGCTCGTAATATAAATTAGTAATAGTATTTATGAGATGGCTTATTGGAAGAATGTCCTATGCTCAGCAGTGGGCGGAGAGATGTTGAAATGATAAGCATTTACCAGGCGAAGATGCGGGATTCAGCATTATATTGCAGTATGGACCGTCAAATGTTAGACCACGTCACAGATTTTTTTGGGGTAAAAGGTAGAAAGGTAGGTATTCCGGCGAGATAACGCTTTTTCTCAGAAAATCGAAATTTTTACGCTTATTTTGGTGTGAAGTGAGAAATCTGAGGGAGGCTCATCTCCGGAAATTTACAGCAACAGTTGCAACGCGCGACTATGCTCCATTTAAATGTACATATTCTTTAACCTTTCCCACCAATAATATCGTCAAGAACTCAAATGTTGACAAAACGTTAATGAACGGTTTATTCTCTACCGCACGCGATTCGTGCTGATAATTTAATTTTGAAAGTACTGAGTGCGGTGTTGTGCGGTTTCGCAGGCGTGCAAGCAGGGCTACAACGCCAGCAAGCCGCTGCTGCGCAAGAAGTCGGAGCTGCCGGCCGACGCCAGCACCGTGCGCGCGCTCAGCGACCACCAGCGCGCAGACGCCTTCCTGCCCACGCCGCCCGACGTCAACCAGTGCTAGCGCGGTAACCCACTTCAATTCATTTACGGCTAAATAAATTTGCACTTAAAATAATGTCTGTTAACATCTTCGATCAATAATAAAGAAATAAATTCACAATTCCCAACAAACATCCTCACTTCACTATTGAATAGATTTGAGTATACATAATTAATTTTCCACCTACCGCAGAATCAAACTTATGATTTTTTCTTTTTAGGTATCAATATAGGTCAAGCACGGGGAGGCCGATTCAGCAAAATTGCAAGACAAGTCAGGCGCGGCTGCGAGCCAACATCATTCCAATCGAGTTCCACCACAACAGTGTGTCCAGGATTTATAAAAATTATGAATTGATTTTCGTATTATGAAACACAGGCCACTTTAAATAAATAAAAAAGTGAACTAAAAGTGTGTTCCAAATTCGAATATTTTCATATTGACGATTCTCCCGCTAAAACCGTTGATTTTGAAAGATGTAGCCGTAAAGTGGTCACGTTTAGATATAAATAGTTTATTTTATCGGAGCCATAAATATTATAATTTATTTTTAAAACCAAATATGCATTGTTTGATCATAGATTACTGCGTCGATGTATTTTTTTGGTATTATTTGTTTGTCATGGTTAATTAGGCGTGTACATATTTGTTAACAAAAAAAAGGAAAAAAAAAACTTATTGTGCATTTAAACCAAAATTATACACATGCAATATTTTAAGATATATTTTTACTGTGTTGTTCATAATCGTGCGCGAATAAATTCACATTATTATTTTTTAAGTCATCACGTAATATTATTGAGTTATTATTAAGTTACTATATGTTTAGAAATGACAAATGAAATCACATTTTTTTTTCTACACATGCGATGTCAAATTGTAAGTAATTTTAAGAGGAAATCTAGAAGGGATCGTGATGAAGGAAATGATAAATATTCGTGATCGGTCGATACACATAGGTTAATATTATTTAACATGCCTTTTCTAGAATTTATTAAGTAATTAACTAACGGACACTCGCGGTATTACATGTCGGATTATATATTCTTTTAAATTAAATCATACGTAGAAAAGCAATGATCTATGTTTATAATACAACTCTCCATCTGGTATCCGTTATGAGAATTACGCCGTGACTATTAGCCCAGAATTGAGGTCAAGTTTATTGGTCTTAATTGTATAGACGCAATTTTTAATTTAAGATACGTATTTGAAACGATCTCGAACACACATTTACATAAAGGAATATTGTCTTGCTTATCAAAATATGTTAATGGCTGTCGTTAAGATTGGAGTAATTATTTTTATTTTTAAAGTGGAACGTCATCTACCTGCTTATCAAGATAAATAATTAAATAATAATTTTAAAAACCCGATACAATATAACAAAACACACGTCAAACTTACCCATCTTTTTGCGTCGGGGGTAACATAGCTAAGAATACCCTCAATTAAATCAATTTTCTAAAAAAAAGAATTATCCAAATCGGTTCATCTGTATATAACACCTCTCTTTTTGCGTCGGAGGTTAAGAATGCGATTCTAATCAAGTTTTAAGCATAAAGAATAACTTTGTAGGTCGTTTCAAATATTTTTTTTTATTTTAATTGGTTAAAATTCGTGTACCAAAACAGTTGCTTAGAAAAAGTAAATCGTTCATAGTTATTTTGTCCCTGTTAGACTTCGATCAAGAATAGAGAACTAGATTCACAGTTCCTAACAAAATCAAACAAAATTACGTCCTGACTGCAATAAGGATGACAACTGCTATTATTACTTCAATAAGGTTCAATTTCCAGAATCGTGTATTAGAAAATAAGTCTTAACGTGTACAATTTGAAACCATGTCAACCTAAAAAGACTATATCATTGAAAGTTACGCGAGATGACATAACTAGTGTTTCCACGGTTAACTCACGTTAATTTTAGTCGGTAACGCCGAAGACCGTTTCGGCCTATTCAAAAGGCCATCTTCAGGGCGAGTACTAGGAAAGTCGCGGCGCGGCTGTTCCTTGTGCACTCAACTTACTAACAAGACTAGTTGAAGTCTGCTCATTTATAAGCGATAAGCAGAGTTTTGCCGAAGACACTTTTTAGCGGGATTGTGAGTCTAGTTGTCTATGGTACGTCGATGCTGTTAGACCAACAAGAAAGGCCAGAAGTAGATTTTTAGGTAGAACATTTTAACTGTTAGATATTAGCCTGGTATGGGTTTAGTCAGAGTGAAGTTGAAAGCACTTATTTACTGTTAATTGTTTTATGGGAATTCTACGGTGTTAAAATCGGTTTTATTATAAAAACTGATGTTAATCATTCAAGATAAATGTAGGTATAGTCAATTACATAATTAAGTATGCAGAGACAGGGACAAAATCAAATTATTATGTACACACAATTTGTTATTTGTTTGTAAAATGTAGTTTTGGGGGTCATTACATAACGAATATCATTTTGTTTGCAGTTTGGAACAATTTACAAATATATTTGGGTAGGTACTTGCTTATATAAAATTTACAAGTACATATATTTAAGTTCATGCGTATTTAATTATGTGGTTGAATGTACTAAGGTATTTTCCGTAACCTATTTAGAATTACTAATAAACATTGCATGTTTATTTTTATAATATTACAATTGTTTCTGCTGTAGTATATCAAATACTAATTTTAATTGGGGTTTAAAGAACGCTCGAATTCAATGTGCCCAAGACTTTACACACCCAAACGACTGCCAAGTGATTTCCACCACACCACACATTTATATCTAAGGTAAATGGCTCACTTCATGATTTACAAACTGACCGTTTCTGCAGTTGTAACAAAAAATGGCACAACTTAATATTTTTCCAGTATTAGGCGTTCTTATTGAATTCAGAGTCAAAAAAATGGCCTAATATTTAAAAAAATGTGAAAATGTTAGATGTGCCGTTCTTTATTACGAATGCAATTTTCTTCCGTTACAATAAAATCACCCATAGGGATCCAATCTCAAGATTCCTCTCCAATAGGGATAAAGCAGGAGATTTTTTTTTAATTAGTACCGCGTTTAAAAAAACAAGACACGACATGGCAATAATAAAAATAATTTTTTTATGGATAAAAAGGATAATCTAATATATAGCACAAAAAAAATCTTGGCTGACTTTTAAACACGTTAGATGCTACACATGATGTACGGGTCAATCGAAACTTGATGTTTAAAGTGGTAATTGAATTCAACCCTTATTGTATTCACACTAGGCTGGCAATAGAATAGTATGCAAATTGCAAATACAAATACATGAATGTTGCAAACTATTTTCAGCTTTATGTCAATGGAGCAAGGTTTTTTTAACTACAAATGCTCGAGCGTGTTTCCGCCTAATCAGGATTGTTCTTAAAATTCGTGGTCGGGGTGGCCATATTTAAAAAATACCCGCCTTTAATTATTTTTTGGCATTAACCACCGTAGCCTGACTGTAATTGTAAAATATTTTAAACTTAGATCAGATTGTACATTTTCTAACACGTAAATGTTTTGTATCTCCCGTTCGCTACCAGACAATATTGTTTATTCATTGATATATATACATAATGTTGAAAATGTATGAGTTGGAAACACATTGATTGATTATAAAGCTTTCTGTGTCTATGCATATATATCACCATCATTTTCAGCTTTTGCCCACTGCTGGGCATCGGTCATCCATTCTCTTGTATAAATAAAACAATTAAATCGATTTTAGGAGTTTTAAAATTTAATTATGTTTTTATTACATTTTGGCTTTCCTGAAAATAAGCCTTAGATCATGATGCTGAGATGTCATACAAAATAGTGTTTCCAACTCATAAATGTTATCGATTATGTAAAAAAAATTAGACATGTGGATAGTGTATAATGCGAATATTTGTACTAGTGATGCTAGTTAGTGATTCTGAAAAAGGTAATTGAACCATGTCAAACTAAATTATTTGTTTCACATTTCTTTTTCTTTTGTGAAATTTCTGTTCAACATATTTTCTTTTATTCTTTTTATACTCTTATATTAGTTCCCTCGATTAAAATACAGGTTTATTTTCACATTGATTAAATGTACACACTATTGAAGTTCCCGTGCAAGTATTTAAAATAAAAATGGAAAGTGATGTCTAAATTTATCGTGACCTCTATATTAAACTATAAATAGCAAAGGATTAGATGTAAGTAGGTTTGATTTGTACAGTCAATGGTGTCTGGTAGCGCTAGAGCCACATACATATATCAAATAGACCGCGCTTTTTTCATCACCTGTATTTAAACAAGCATGCCATTTATTATTCTTCCTACTGTGACGTCACATGGACGTTTTAAAGTTGGCAACTCCGTCCGTTCGTCCCATTTATATTGAGCCGTATTTACAATCCATTAAAACTCAATTTTAAAGTATTTGTTTGACGTCTGCCTCCCAGAAAAACTTACTAAGCGGTATTAAAGGCAATTATGTTCATGTTCGCATATTATATGCTTGGTCTACATGATATAAGTGTGTGGCTAGAGCCAAACTCGCTGGTCTAGCATTAATTTTATAACGGTTATTGTAACTTTGTACTGTATAGGTAATTTTCGCAATACGCTTCTAGCAAGCGTACATTTTGTATAAAATTTTGACACCGTATTTTGTTGATGATTTGATAGCGATTCGATGAAAATCTTGTAATATTATTTAACTTGGGCCTTCTCCATGAATAAATAATAATCTAAAGTCACTGTCTGCCAATATCACGTCTTGACCCTTACGGGGCAGACAGAGCCAGTGTCATGATACTCGATGGTCACGTTTACATTTTAAAAGGTTATCTTTCTAGGATTCCGTAGAAAAATGGCGAAAACGAATCCATATAATTAGGACAAGGCCGACGGTGTGACGGCATGTTAGTCATTTTATTATGAATGAGAAGGTGAAGAAGTATTAGAAGATTAAATATTTTTGGAATGGAGTTTTTTTGTACCTGCACAAAATACAATAATCTAGTTTCTTTAAGTAGATTCATAATTGTTGTACAAATGTGACATTCCAAGTGCATTCCGCAAGCTGTGAATAATATTGAAAAGATCGCTTCAAATTGTCGACATAATGCGTCAGCGGGATCAGTTTTGAGGACGGGGTGAAGTTCTATCTTAACCAACGAGTTATTCAATTTTAAAATCTCAACATATTTTTATTTCGACCATCTATCAGTTAACAAATTAATTAGCTGTTTTTTCCATTAAACATTAACTGTTTACTGTCACTTTTGAAAGTAAAATAATAAGATGCTGGTCATTTCACATTGAATTACATATTTGTCGTTTTATATTTTTCTTTTCTTATGAAGCAACCATTAGAATTATTGAATTTTCATAATTTAATAATTTTATTGAAAGATTCAAATCTTGTAAAGTATCGTCGCACGTCGTGATAAGAGAAAATTGCTTGTGAAAACGAACTAATGTCGTTTTATAAATGAAATCTAAATTTACTCCTTCCATAAAACTGATGGCCGCGATTTAGCGCGGACAGGCACCAGCTATTTACGCGCTAATGTAGATCTCTTGTTAAGTTTTGACGCAGAAGGAGCATTTTGCATTCTCTTTTTTCTTCTCAAATTCTCTTTCTCTCTCTTTTATTTCTTTCTCAAATTGAACCTTACATACACACCATATAGCATTTATTTGTATAACTAAAATTCAGTAAGGCTATATGCATTCTAATACGATTTAAACAATTTTGGTCAAAATTTCTTGTGGTTTAATATAAAAAGTGAGTGGTAATTTCACGATGAATCTTGTCATGGATATACGGCAAGACACATATTATAGGTGTGGGCATTGAAAAGGTTAAAACGACTTGGAATTAGAGCCATTACTCACTGTGGACTGATCGCCAGCGGCTCAGTCTCTCGGCAACCAAAACATAGGTAATTAGGGCCAAGAGACTAAGCCGAGCGACAGTATTCCAATTATATTTGACGACAGTTGCTCGTAGTTTGAATGCTTCTATTAGTCGTGCTCCTATTGGTCGCCAGCGACCGGCAGTGCTTGTGCGTCGCTACTACGCGGCGAGTCTGCGATTCGCCAAGTGCGTAAACACCTATTTAAACCATAGTAAATCAGTCGCCATCGACCCAGTCGCCGGCGACCAGTCGACAGGCGTCACTTTACAAAAACTTTGCAAATTAAATATCATTTAGAAAAGTGTACATTATGCGAAATGCACATTCTGCGCCAGATCTCTCTTGTTGACGCGAAAGCGACCTCACCCATTTGCAAGCTGTTCTACAAATTGATAAATTTTGTATAAATATTTATAACGATAATGTAACTGTTGAAAACAAATATTGTAACAGATGACATATTATAAGGTGCTTATGATTATCGTTATAATACAAAGTTGTGCATATAATCTTGTCTTTTATTACATTTCTATGATATTTACTTTTGTATATGCTACTAGTATAGTATTATATAATCTGTGGTATATGTTATACGACACTGACATCTGTCCTCCCAGTACAACGTTAATTTTTGTATGAAAACCAGTAGTTCTTCAAACGACCGTAGCGGTGCTTTTCTGATTTTCTTATAAATTGATAATTTGATTTTTGTTCTTAAGGTACTGAAGCGTATTTAGCATTTTACACACCATTTGCGAGAGAGATAGACGATACAAGACATAATTTTATACCTCTGTCACACGTAAGGTATGTGAAAGAGACAACTAAAATACGCGAGCACCAAGATATGTAACGAAAAAAGGCAAAACATTTAATTCTTAAACAAAAAATATGACCTGACATAATATTCAAAACTATTTATTGATATTAATTTGCTTATATATAACACAATTATGTACCAAATACATTTTATACACAATAATTACATAATTATATGAATCGTTAGAGTTATTGACCTTTTTACGTAACAAAAGTTAATAAATCACTGACAATAATTACAGGGTAGGTAATTATATAAAAACTCCAATAATTCCATTCCGATTCAAGGTTTTGTCTTATATACAAATATGATTTACAAGACGAGCTTTAACTGAAATATATTTTTCTATAATATGTAGACAAAAATCGATACTAGATTTGATTTAAAAATTTATAAATCATAAAAATATATACAAAACTAAAAATATGCCAAAAATAAAGTGTCTGAGTATTGCTCTGCCAGCAGTTTGAATATTGACGACCTCATTGGTGTAGTGGTAAAGTAGTTACCACTGCACTAAGAGGTATTTCGATCGGATTTTATAGAAATAAATATATAAATAAACATCTAAGACCCACGTCCATCAAGACAAAGATCTTGACTTGACCGGAGTTTCTGACCGGAGAAGACCTCCTGAATAGAGGAGAGTCCTGATAAACGCCACGTAGGTCGTTCTCTCAAAAAATTACCCTCGGAACTTTCATAAACTTATTGAATTCGATCGGAGTTTTCGTAGTACATTATCAATAGTGGAGACGATTAACTGTTTGTGAGTTTCTATACCGAGAGCCAAGACACATTATTTGTCAGCAAGGACCATATGTACCAAAACTGAGCAAAAAAGGGAGTCGTACCTAAGTAAACAGTAGAAATTCGTCAAAACGAGGAATGACAAGATACCATTAGTTTGATTCATGGTCACCCGCCTCGCCTGGGACGTCATGTAAAAATATTTAATCGACGCCGAAGTGCGGCATAAAAAATTATTGAAAATAAACCGTGGCCCGTGATGTGACAAAAATCTGAATCGGCTCACAGCTTCGCTGAGGTTTGGCCCTTAATAGAAATAAAAAGACACAGATCATAATAATAATAACACAGCATTTACACTTTGCGTACAGCCAAACAGTCTTAATTGCACGAATTGTACAAATATCAAATTGTGTGCGTCACAATAGCGAGTCACTTTTCATTTAGCATCTAAAAATAGTTTGTGTTGCTATTATTAGCCTATCAACTCATTAACACATATTTACATGGGAAATTCTAAAGTATTGCTTCTTAGTTGCTGTCAATTCATTAACACATTTTTTCATAGGAAAATCAAAATTAAATTGTTGCTTCTTAGTTGCTGTT
>JADGIL010025042.1:0-10533 GCA_020352625.1 Cactoblastis cactorum | reverse complement strand
TGGTCATGGCTATCCTTAATTTCAAGAAAAAATTTCACATACCAAAATGATGCAAACAAATATAGACCTTATCTAATCTTACTTTATGGTACATATTTATAGTGAATCCCGCTCTGAATTTGAATTTTTAAAGCCTGTCTATTTTGAAGTACATATGTCTATCTCTTTCACATTTTTTCGCAGGCACGTTTACGTAAGTATAAATATGTACCATAAAGTAAGTGTAGATAAGGTCTATATTTGTTTGCATCATTTTGGTATGTGAAATTTTTTCTTGAAATTAAGGATAGCCATGACCACATTTTGCTAGGCAAGTTTTGTGATTCATATTCTTCAATGAATTATCTTTCATAAAAAATATGTCTCATTCAATAAACAGATGGGTGTAGGTCGTTTCAAATACGTATCTCGTACTATGACAATACATGTCAGTCGCTTTAATTGACGTTACGTAACTCATAAAGTATGATATCACAATATCGTCACACCTTCGTTAACAATGTTTTGACGGAAATTCGTAAGCTGACAACTTACCTTCGTTACCGTCATAAAGTGTGTCAATTAAAATAACATCGATATTAGAAAGCACAGCTTTATAGTTTACTAGCTGTTGCCCGCGACTTCGTCCGCGTAAATTAATCAATAATGTGAAATAAATCAATATTCAAATCATATTAGAAATTGATTAGATAAACAGCGCCATCTAGCGGATTCTTATAGAATTAATGGTAATTATGGCTTGAGTTCATTCAAATGACGATAAGTTTATTTAATGAACCAATTGTTGGATGATCAGCACTTTCAGATATTAGCTTGAGAATTCATTCAAATGACGATAACTTCTTTTTTAATGAACCGTTTTTATAAAACAAACTTTAAATACTTTTCTGAGTTAAAACAAAGTAACTGGTGAATGTTTTAAGTAAATCGGTTTAGTACTTTCGGAGATTAGCGTGATCATACATACAGCCAGACAGACACACGAAAAAAAAGAATTTTCCTTCCTATTATTCTTTTTATGTGTCTATCTGTCCATTTCAGCCAAAAATAATAAATGTACAGACAAAATACTTTTACGGTTTTATTATATGTACTAGCTAATGTCCGCGGCTTCGTCCGCGTAGATTACTTAGGACTACTATGCGTAATGTCTTGTCAGTTCCTAGCTCGGTTACAATAAATTATATTCCTCGGAACCGTACATTTTTCCGGGATAAAAAGTAACCTATCTTTTATTCTAGGTCATATATCATAGGTCCATCGCTGTGCCAAATTTCATCTAGATCCGTTCAGTAGTTTTTATGTGTTGCGCGTACAAACACACAGACAGACAAAAATTCTAAAAACAATCGTTTTGGCTTCTATAAAGAGCCCCGATATATTTTTTTATTAAATATCTTCCATGGGTCTGCTAACTATAGACTACCCAGGTAGGGTCTACCAACAATAGACCACCCAGGTAGGGTCTGCTAACAGTATAGATCATAAATAGGAATATCTTGTGATCTTCTCTTATCTTTTGTTTTCATTTCTCTTTTTTGTTACTTTTTACACATATTTACAGATATATTTACAATTTGTCAGAATACAGAATTTACATTTTACCGCGAATCTATCGCCACAGACAACCCGCCCATAGACACCTATAACACCTGTAAGTTGTCTTGTTTGAATTTTTGTTGTAGGTCTACATATATCTAAATATTTAACTCTATGTATATCTTCCTCCTTTAGTTGACAAGTATCTACCGTGGATTTAAGTATGTGTGGTGTACGTTGGAAATAACGGGCAATATCCTTGGTTTGTCCTTAGTATATAAACCTACAAAAATTTAGAAATAAAATAGTCTAACAAGTGACGGACCGAACCTATTATATACAAGAATACAGGGGTAATGGACAAAATTTGAAGGAACCCTTCCATACTGTTACCATCAAATGACACACGGAAATTGCAACCCGTCAGCGCTGACGTTTGCGGTCGCTGTTCGCGCCGCGTGCCTCGCCTCTCCACGTCAATCGACGCTAGCGCTGCGTCAGCTGATTTCGGAACTAAACCACTAACCCTAAAATGCTGAATTAAAATTTGTTTTGTAGAGTTTTAAATATATTTTGTGTACATTGATGGTTCCAATAAATCTTAATACACGTTGAACACGGGTTTCTTTGAGATGCGAGCTAATAAATATTATCTTAAAGCATGTTGTTAATTACTACTAAAACAACGTATAATAAAATATATGGCTATCAATTCACAATATTTGGCTCAATTTATCCAATATTTTAGCTCCTGCTTCTAGTTTTTATTTTAACAGATGGTCGATATTTCAACCGGCGGACGTTCACGCTAACAGATATATTAGGAGTCAGTCTGGTTTCTGTGAACGTCACCATACATTAGTAGCATTTAGTAAATAAAGATAAAGTAACTGTGTACAGTGGATAATAATTCCGTCAGTTTGTTTTCATTGGGGCGCGCGGTTCGGGTCTGAACGACCTGCTGACTGCTGATGGCTAGATGCGTTCGCTTAAATTCTGGTATTTTTATATGCAGCATTGTGTTTCAAGGTTAATGTTAATTATCGCTGTTTAATCTACTAATGTTGTTAGCGCGTCAGCAGCTCATGGGATATTTAACATGAATTTTATTACAGCAGTACCGCCTTCTGAAGTAAACAGTTTTATGCGTGATATATATGTACTTTAATTTGAAAGATATACAAACATTCGAGTTAAATAACTTATTTACAGTTATATTACAGATATAGATATACATTATCATGGCTTTTATTCTTTATGGGGTAGACAGAACCAAGGGTCATGACTTCAGCGATTCAGATAAACATAATCAATATATAATTACTGACAGAGAAAGCTGAAATTTGTATGCATGGTCCTTAGAGTGTATGGGAATACTAAGAAAGGATTTTTGGAAATTCCACCCCGATGGGGGTGAAAATATTTAATTAAGTTAATCAACACAGGCGAAGCCGCGGGCAATAGCTAGTAACATATGAAACTAACAAAATGAAAATACCCAACATCTGTTTGGCTTAAATGATAAAAAAAAGTATTGTGTTAAATATGATAGGTATCAAAAGTTTCATGAAGTTACTATTTTTTTTATTAACGTTATCAGAGTCAGAGACATTAAACTATTTCATGAACATGTAAACACCCAATTTTTTAACAGCAAATTGATAAATTATTATCTCATCGCCAGGCAATCGTTTTGAAATTACAAATAGCGACAAGCGTAAACTTGTAAGTACTCATACGTGTAATAAAAATCAGATCGCTTATCGGTTGCGTTGGGCGTAAATAAATATGTACCTACGACTGTATCAATCACTGTCGAAAACTCGGACTGTCCGCGGCCGAACCGATAGCGCTGTTTATTTCCGATAATGCAATCAATAACAGGATTATTTCCTTTTTCGGAAGGGCTCACCGTGTTTGTTAACACGTGTACATGTGATAACAGGAGCGTCCAGCAGGAAAGTACGTGAGTTTGCTAATTGTGATATATAGAAATATTTATATTGGATAACAGCTGAAGTGAGACACGAATTTATACATATAATAAAATTGGAACTGAGCTATGTCTGTACATAGGATATATTTAAGGGCTGTTTATAGAACCTATAGAAGTCAAAACGATTGTTTTTATAATTTTTGTCTGTCTGTATGTTTGTATGCGCATCACAAAAAACTACCGAACAAATCTGGATGAAATTTGGCACACAGCGATGGATTATGACCTAGATTAAAAGATAGGCTTCTTTTTATCCCGGAAAAATGTACGGGTCCCGAGAAATGTAATTTATAGTAACTGAGTAAGGGACTGACAAGATATTATAGTATACATTGGGCGGACGAAGTCGCGTGCATTAGTTAGTTTATAATATACCGACGTTGAGAATTTTGATGCTAATGAACTTAATAGGCAATGGGCGAGCACCCACAATGTACAGTCTGGCGCTGCGCAAAGATGTTGCATCTCTGTGCATTTTCTACCGAATCTATCACGGGGAGTGTTCTGAGGAGTTGTTCGAGTTAATACCCGCTGTAGAATTCTTACACCGTACTACCCGCCGCACGCTAAAGTTTCATGCATTCCGTCTGGACGAGTGGCGGTCGACTATCGTAAGTTTTAAAAGATACTTTATACCACGTACGACCACATTGTGAAACGAACTGCCTGTAGCGGTATTTCTGGATCAATACGACATCGGAACCTTCAAGAAAAGAGCCTATAAAACCCTTAAAGGTCGGCAACGCTTCTGTGACCCTCCGGGTGTAGTAGAGTCTTAACATCACGCGACCCGCCTTCTCGTTAGCCTCCCTCTTTCATAAATAAAAACCCCAGTAGTGGCACTTTTAAAGCAGTGCTCCGTGGATTCACTCACGATATGATTTCAGGACGATTAAGGTATTTCTAATGAATGTGACTATCATCTTAGATACTATATAGAGTTTTGGAAATCAAGGCGTAAAATGTTACAAATCCATTCTGATATTACTTTCTTCGTGATTTTTGAGCATCAAATAAAGTCTAAACAAACGGAGACTACTTGACAATCATAATGAATCAAAACACGGGAAACAATATAGTCCCGAGGCCCTCCATTGTTCTGAAATAGGGAACCAATTAACGGGGCTCACTAAACTTCACCTAAAGCATCTATTATATACCAGTTGGCTTGATCTTTTGATATTGTAGATGTGTGTCGTTACGAAACGGCGCACAATCAAAGATCTCTGCTGGTGTGCTGCATCTACGATACACATTGACAATAACTCTGCGGTAATAAGACTCGTTAAATAGACGCCTAACTGTTGAATATGAATGGATCCGATGCGATCTGGCCGCGGTTGCCTCACAAAAGAATCAATTACACGCCGCGGCGCTCGCAAAGCAGAAAGAAAACAATATAGCACTCGCAAAGCTTACACTCTTCAACGTTTCTGTACCTTAGCTTGCGATTTTGTAGAGCTCGCTGCAAATAGATCTGACGGTTCTGCTGGTATATTTTCGATGCGTTGTAGTGATGCAGCAGGCAATGCATGCAAAGACCTGAATAGTTATCACAACGGATAATATTTGAAACATCCCTAATATTATAGGCCTTGTGGATATTTTCCCCAGATATCTTATAATTAGTAAGGAATAAATAAGGTTTATGGTGTTTGTCTAATAATTAGGTGTTTACAATTTCTAACAAAATTATTGAGCGAGTTAATGCATTCCAATTTTTTTTAAATTTATAAATTATGCCTTCATTATCTGTTAGAAAGAGCCATGATGCTGATTTTTTTTCGAGTAAAAGTCATCAATGTTATTTTCATAAAATGTAAGTTACCTATGTGTTGACCTAAGTGAAATAGTGGAGTAGCTTCTTGAAATATTTTTTATTGTTCCATTTAAAAACACTCACAAACACTTCCTATTTTGTAAACATATGGACTCAACATTTTAGTTTTTAAAACTGCGAGAGGACTGTCGTCTAAAATATAGAACATTTTAAAATAAATCTGGAGTATTTTAGACTTGCACCGAACAACAATTCTGAATATAAATGGAATTTCGCTTCCTTCAATCCCAAATCGAATCGAAATCAGGAAACCTTGTGAAAAGGCGGGAAACTTTAAAATAAAATTTGCCGCGTCTAAGCTGTAAGTCGGCGCGCCTCGCGGGTTCGGCCCTAGGTCCCTTTGAGCCGCAGATCAAAGCACACACGCTTCTATTAGCCCTGATTACGGGGCGTACTCGACTTGCCTCGTGCCTCGCGTCGCTTGCCTCGTCTCGCATTGTCTAACGCGGTCGCGGGTAAGATGCGGTGTAGTATCATTGCAACTTTAATTAGCTTTGTAGTGGCATCGTTTGAGCTAGTATTACTTTTAATATTAGCTGTGACAAGCTCTTAACTCTGGTCGCCCGTAAAGGCTAGGGACGCATCTCTGGAGTATTACTTGAGAGATATAATAATTATTTATTAGCTTTGAAAAGATAAATGCTTGAGCTGTTATTAAATATGAGTACACTCTGGGCGCTTAGTTCCTAAGATCGTTGTTATATCGTTTTGAAATAGTATTGTCAAAGTAGTTATTATTACTTGCATCTTTATATCGATAGATTACATCAGCAATTTTTATTTTTACTTATAGTGAAAATACTCTGAAATGAATATTATATTGTTAAAATCATTTTTTTTTATAAATCAATGCACTTATACACAATCTAGTCAATAATTTCAAGCGAAAAGCCACAGCGTCGGTGGTGTAATGGTCAGCATAGTTGCCTTCCAAGCAGTTGATCCGGCTTCGATTCCCGGCCGACGCACGCCTTTTTTTGCTATTATGTTGTTTATTTTGTTTCATTGTTTTGATGATTACAAACTGGTTATAAAGAATGGGCTGAAATCTTAACAATATGAAAATCTTGATTTAGGTATAATGTAAAATTATCCTGTTAATAATGATTATAAAATTAAATTGATAAGGAGAATGTAATAATAAGAATTCAAATTCAAATGTATAACTTTCTTTTTAGAGAAATACAACAAACGAGTCTATAACATTGGCCTCAACGTAAAGTAGCCTATAATAAAAACTAGATGGCGTCACTTGTCTCAAAGCAATATTTTACTCCTCAAAATTTTGCAATTACTATTAAATTGTGCGGAATCGAGCGCTGTTTGCTTCTAGCACCGGAAATTGTGTCTTCTGTCAATATTTGAGACGATTGTACCCCAATGGAGGTATAAGAACAGTGAACGCAGGAAATTCATTCCATTTTCTTTCTTATTACCGGGTTATAAATGTCATTTGGCGTCTTCAGTTTTGATGACGTTGTGGTAAGCGATTTCCATCGTGTAATTGTCTGTGATTGCTTTACGTGAGGTGGCGTGGTGGGCCGAGGCTCAGGGCTAATGTGTCCATATTTTTGAAAGAAATTTATAATTTAGAATAAATATCATCGGAATTTTATTTACTAACACAAAGTGGGATGGAGATTAACAGGATTTTTTCCTTGAATTCGTCCGTGTATAGATTCAAGTTGAAACTACGTTAGATTTTAAGATAGACCTTCTACCTTTCTTTTTCATAACTAGCAAATATGCATATAAACAAAAAAAAAACACATTTTCTTTTTTTGTCCTATAGAAACCTATTTAACATCTTGTAAGTACGTACAAACAGACCAGTTACAGTCAGAACGAATAAATTAAAAAATAAATAAGTACGAGTATATAGGGACAAATGACACCAATTTAGTTAACCCCAAACTAAGTTCGAGACTTGTATTATGGGATACTCAAAGATAGAGACTATATATTTATTATAAATACATTTATAGATAAATATCCAAGACCCAGGCCAATCAGAAGAAAAAAATTAAAACAAATCTGATAGTTTTTTAAAACTATTATAGATTAGTTTTAATTTATTATCACAGATTACGTAATACTTTCTACTTATAGTTACTAGACCGACTTATTTAAAATTAATATAAATTAAGTTTTTTTTATATCAGGAAGTTTTTTTCGAGTCTAGAAAAAAGGGGCAATTCTATCCAAAATGGAACGTATGGTCTCTTTAGCTAAGACTTTTGCTTGGTAAATATTTACGATTGAGGGTAATAGGCGATTTACGGTTGTTCCGGTCGTTATAACGAAGGGAACATATTTTTTTTATATATTCTCGATGGATTTATGTATGATATCGAGATATAAGGAACTATTATATACATTTACATTAGGTATGTTAGAAGTCGACCCTGCAGCATGAGGTCTATGACTATTATCATTCTCAGGCTTAGGATTGCATTTACATTTAGCATTACAATTTTTTTTATTCATATACTTAATACATTTCAATTTTGAATGAAAAAGTCCTATAAATTCATCTTAATTTCAACTTTGTATAAAATTAAAAACATCCTCTGTACAAAGACATTTGAAAGGTACAAATTGAAATCAGGAGAGGGCGCCACTAGTATAAACCCTCGGCCCAAGAATCACAAAGCCACGTTTGAACGTCATACTTCACACCGCGTCCCGCCAAAACTCGTATTGTTTTCTTGTCGATGGCGAGTCGGTCTGGTGGTCGAACTAATTGGCTTTCGTAGAGCGCTCGAGTGTTCGAGTGAGTGACTCTGATGGAAAACTACGGCTTGAGTGAGTTCGTGCTGTTTGAATGTGTGTGAGTTTTGCATGTGAGGCTGTGTTCAGAATTTGTCAGACATCTACGGTTCAGTGGCTGTAGGGTTCCCATAAGTAAGTAATCTTCAAAGGTAAATCAGATCTTTAATTTGTTACATGTCTGATCTCATTTTAAACATTGTTGGAGGTACTATAGTGAATTTTATTTTATTTGTTTTTATAGCTTGTTATACGTCCCACTGCTGGGCAAAGGCTGCTGTCTTCGCGCCCACCATTCCCTGTTCATTACCGCTTGCTGCCAATCCGAAACCGTCTCCATGATGTCATCACAACATTTTTCTTTGGTCTACCTCTTTGCCGCCGTCTGGTATTCACAATGTTACCGTCCTCGCTCATCTACCCGAATCCATTCGACATATGTGCTCAGCCCATTGAAATTAATTTTAAATATTTCTGCGAAGTGGAAGGTAAGAATGTGGAAAATAAGAATTAGGTTTCTAATATTAAACAATGTTGCTGAGTGTGGAGAAATTTTGATAGCAACAAGCGTTAATAAAAATTGGAGTGATTTGATTAATATACTGCAAAAATAAAGGTCGAGAAAAAATTATAAGAAAGCCAAGTCTCAGGTGTAAACTTCTAGAATCTGCAATGCAGTTCCGACTCGGTGCAGCGGAGCAGTAAACATAAACAGTCGCAGGACGGCTGGTCTGTTTGCAGTCAGAAATTAGCGTTGCATAGCGCTTTGCGGCCGCAGACGTTACTGGCGACTATTCTCAAAAACAATTAGATTCGGATTATTTATTTATCACTATCATTAAAGGACGCCTTATGTGATAATGAAGGATAGAAAGGAATCCTTCATTTCCATCTGAAGTCAAAAAATACTTTACGAAACTTAAAATGTTAATTTAACTAAATTAATCAATCTTAAATTTCGACCCAGGTTTCTGTGGTTAGCTTCCCACTTACCATAGGTACTGTACCTAATGTTCGTAAATTAAAGAAATGCCCCTATTGGCAGTCGGTTCTATTGCAAACAAAGAACATTTAAAATACAACATAATCTCAAGTCAAAATAAAATTTTCAAGTTCTAATAATTTGGTCACCAGTACCAACATCAGTGGTCTTTTTTTCCATAGGAAATAATTCCATTCGTAAAAATGTGAATCACATTAGAGGAATTATTTCGTGTAGACCTTCAATTTTTGCTAATTTTTTCTATCTCATAAAAACGAAGTCACCTAAGCCCAACTAGATAAGATCAGCACACCATTTAACATCTTAGCGTCCAGAATAGTCTCCAGAGGGTCTGAAGACGGCGCGCGCCGCGGGCGCGACCCACATCCTTTCATCCCATTTGCTATATCTCTGTTTGACATCGCAATCTCAGCTCCAGCGCCTGTCCTTCATAGGATCTGATACGCCACTTTGATATTTGATGACTGTTCCAAACCAAATATTAGTAAACGTGACATACATCATGGGGCATTCTGAATAGGCAAGATTTATGCGAAATTTATCGAAAATATTCGCTGTCGTATTCAAGATTTTGTCCCAGATAAAAAAGAAGTAAAAATAAAACTTATATTTAGAGACGTACCCTTGTTTGATGTGGTCTGAGGTTTGGATGACCTATAACTGCTTGAATGACAAATGTAAGATTATTATTTGGATTCCAAAATATTATTTTATTCCCATTATTTGTTAGTGTTAAATGTTAATTTTTAATGTGTATCAAACAGGCAAACGAGCAGGCGAGTCATGTGATGTTAAGTGATCACCGCCCATAGACAACTGCAACACCCGCGGAGTCCCAGAAGCGTTGCCGGCTATAAAAAACCCGCGCCCTCCCCAAACATAGTTTAATAATTTATTACTAAATATATGTTACTTAAAATAAATAAACATTGGTACATGGTAGAAGTCAAGACAGAACGATTAAGCTAATCAAAATTCCCGTTCCTGTTTCATCAAAACTTACTTGTCATAGACGCACAAACGTAACTTTTTTAAGGAGGCGTACGTTAATAGGCAATAGTTACAAGTGGGCAGTCGAAGCGATCAAAGGCGGCGGCGCGTCAAAGGAGCTTCAGTGCGGGGTAATGGCTTTTTAGCGGGAACGAGCGAGTGGTGGGTGAATTGTTGCCTACACTCGTTTTTGTTTCGGGCCCCGTTGATAATGAATGTCACTTGTCTCGCTCTTGTCTGGCGGTGTTTGGTCGACCGGGACTGGATGTCAAGTGTTCGGATTCAGAAATTAGACGTACTGAAGTATATTGCAAAAATTGCTAATTTCAGTAAGATTTTTTAGCTGTTTTTATTTATTTTTAACTTGTTAATGCCCGCGACTACATCCGCGTAGAT
>JADGIL010025033.1:0-19846 GCA_020352625.1 Cactoblastis cactorum | reverse complement strand
TGATTTATCCCTATATATTTATTTGTTTATTTATTTATTGATATTATAAATGTGATAGCGTGTTTGTTTGTCTGTATTTCAAATCAAAACGGAGAAACGGATTAGTGTTATTTTTTATGTGAGCTGGAGAATGACATAGGCTACTTTTATGACAGCTTTTTTGTCAAGTTTATGCTAAAAATTTACTGGCTATGGCATAAAGTACCTAAGCTCACTTCGTTTGCTTAATAAATCATGAATAAAAAGCCAATTATTTACATCCTTTAATGTTATCTAATCTTCAAGACATACCCAGTGCAAATAAATTCAATTATGCATTCATTTATTCACTTCTCAATATGGTTTCAGCAAACATAAGGGAATTATGAAAACGAGTCTTCTAAAAGGTGCGCAAAAGGAATTTATTCAGGAAAGCATCTACACTTGCGCCGGCCGCCGCCGGATTTTATGTAAGACCACAACTTTTGAATCTTAATGGCCTGCATTAGCGGCGCAAACAAATTCAGGGATATTGAACAAAGATGCCCAAGTCTATCACGGTTAGGGAGATTAGCTAAAGTTTGTTCTTCAAGGTTACTTTTTTTAGCTTGTATTTTATTAAAAGAAGCGAATCTTTACGGGACTTATCAATACGATGGACATCTTTCAAATTTGAATATGCAATATTGTTAATTATGCGAGCGAAGCAATATTTCACTAGTCTAAAACTAGTACACTTTTGTGTATATTTTTCAGAAATCCATTTATATTGAGCTTGTTGTTTATCATAGTAATTTAATTCATAGATGTGTTGTACTTATAACACCACTACAACACAGATGGGCACGATTAACTAAACAGTAATAACTTGTAAGTGATTTGATATGATATGTTAGCCACCAAACTTAAAAAAATTAAAGCTCTGACTAACTACATCATCAATGTATAAAATTATCTAAATCAGTATAAATTCGTTAATATTACAGCAGTGTAGAGATCACTACAACGACTTAACAACTAATGCATGCCATGCATGCAATTGACTGAGGTAGTAGCTTTTGCGGGTTGTATTTTGAGGATCTGAGGCTGGTCTTTGCGTACAGAATTCAAGAAGGCGAGGGGACTAATATAACGGGGATCATTCCACTCACGTGCGCCCAGATCAAACGTCGAGATTTCGGACGAAGCTGAGAACTTGCTTTATACTGCTGATAGATAAAATATTTATAAGTTTATTTTTGTTTTCTTTTTCTTTTAATCTTGGTATTCAAGACAAATATGTATGTTTTTCTAGAAACTTCTTTTATTGGATTCTGAATTTGCAAACTAAGTTTATAACTGTATTATACAGTTAAAAATTGTGTGTGTGAAATTTATGAGAAACAATGTTGTTATTTTTAATTAGATAGGGTTTTTCGCTGTTGGTATTTTGATAAGTAATGGTAAAAAAATTGATCATTGAATTTTTCAAATGAAATGACAGAATGAAAATAAAAAAAAATATGTTAGGCACAATCAATAAATGCAACTAAGGCTAATATCAAGTACGCTGAGACATTTAAATGATTTAGTTATTATCCACTTATGTATTTTAAGTCCAACCACCTAATAAAAAAAATGACTATATTATATTAGATACATTAATACTACATTAGAGTAAGACTACATAAATATAACATTACAAACCAATTATAGAAAACTCTATTATTGTTAAAACGAATTTCCAATTAATTTTTCATCAAACGTCAGCCACGTCTTATTTGCTGGATCCATGATATTTCCATAATATCTCGAGTGGGTAATATTATATGCTTCCTCAGATCGAGAGTTGATCTTGAAACTTTATTGTTTCATTCATTTTTGCTTTATTCAATTACAAAATTATTAGACAGTACCTTTTTATTTATACGTTTATTATAATTTTTTTGGAGCTAGAATTGATTTTGTTTATCAAAATTATATGATGACCACGTCACTCGCCTGCTTGCTTGCCTCCCTCTAACATAAAAAAAAAATTGATTCATTCATTTTACTGTTTTGTTTGTAGTTTTGATATATGTTGCTTTATTCAATAGCTTATTATATAAACACACATAGCGACAAATAATTTACTCCAGATCAAGGTCTATATCTGAGCCTAATTTAATCTAAATAGGTCCAGTAGTTTTTCTCGTTTCTTAGACAAATACAATTTTTTTTTCTATGATATTAGTATGGATAATGTCAAAAACTTATTTAAATTATACTACAACTTTACATTAAGTGAATGTAGGTTGAAACCCACACTAATTGACGATACCCTAATGAGCCTTCCTAATTAAGAAGCGCTGATTGCTGCCGATTGAAAGCTCTCGTTGGAAATTAACGTGGCGACGTATTAACTAATAAATTGCTCCACGATATCAGATATGCGGCTTGGGAACATAAATTAACTAACTGCGCTCTTAGTCTTCGCTTAAGTAGGAATTTAGGGATGAAAATTATATTATATACTATTCAAGGTTATATTTGACGACCTCCGTGGTGTAATGGTTAACGTACCTAATCGATATTCAGGAGGTCCCAGGTTCGATCCCCGGTCAGTCATGATTGAAAATGACCTTTTCCTGATTGGCGTGGGTCTTTGATGTTTATCTGTATAAGTATGTATTTATTATAAAATACATACTTATATTTTAGTACTTAAATAGTATTTTTGGGTCAGTATCCCATATTACAAGTCTCGAACTTAGTTTGGGGCTACCTCAATTTGTGTGTTTTTTCCGTATATATTTATACACGTATCTAATTCTTGACACTTCAATATTGATTTGTTAATTTGACATATCCTCATTTAACTATTGATTAATTGTTTGTATGTTAAATTTTTCTTGATCGTTGAGTTTGTTTTATTTGTACCTTTACATGTCTATGAAATGACGACTAGCATAATTTATTTTTGAGCTTGTTGTTCTTGTGTCAGTGTTTTTTAAATTTTGTTAGTTTGATTGTAGTGAAAACTGATCAATATTCGCGGTCGTATAACATTTTACATATTATAATAATAAAAATAATTTTAACCTTACATACTTCTAATAAGATTATTTATATAATTTATGAAGCGTTTTGTTACTGACATTTATTAGGAGACGCTTATACATAATATTAATTAAATAAAATGTCAATCAAAATATTTTAACTCTTTAATTAATAAATGTAAATGACGTTGAAGATGAAACATACGGTATGCTTAGAAATATGATAATGTTTCTTCAAACTTGAACGCGAGTTTAGAAGTTTCCGTGTTAGATTTCGTATAATTTACATTTCGTGGAAGTCGTTTCCGTCGTTACAAAGCAATTACAATCCTTTAACAATCAAAATACCTATAAAATGTTGTATCCGAGTTTGTGATTTCGAAATTATATTTAAACATCTTGATAAACGTTGTACAGAGCGAAATTGATTTAAAAAAATAGGAATTAAAAACGTGGACAATTACTTATTTATTTATTACTAGCTAATGCCCGCGACTTCGTCCGACCAACAGATACTATATCTCGTCAGTCCCTTGCTCGGTTACAATAAATTATATCCCTCGGGAACCGTACATTTTCCGGGATAAAAAGTAGCCTATCTTTTAATCTGGGTCATAGTCCATCACTGTGCCATCCAGATCTGTTCTGTAGTTTTTGTATGATGCGTGTAAAAACATACCGACAGACAGACAGACAGACAAAAATTCTAAAAACAATCGTTTTGGCTTCTATACATCCTATTAATTTTGAGATTCAGTTACTATGACTTTATAGAGATATTATTTTTATGAATACTTATAAAAAATACGTGACGTGACTCGGATTGTTCGACGAAAGCATTTTTAATCAGAATAAATTACACAGATGTACGTTCGAGTAATTACGAATGTTTTTGTTTTATGAGAAATTAATTCAACGATATAATTTACCAATACTACATATATCCAATATAACCATATCCAAAATTCTGACTGATCAGGAAACGATCATTTTTCATTTTTATCTACCTGCGAACTCTTGAATTTTTGATAGGCATGTTAACTATTACGCCTCGTAGGTTGTAAAATAAATAAATAACAACCTTATCTGTACTTTAAAAGTTAAATCACGATGATATATTCACGACTTTATTTGTGCAGATATACCACTAAAACATAATGATATAATACTAATTCATAATTTTATTAGTACTTAGAATAGGTTTGTTATAAGTATGTAAATTTAAAAAAACCTATTATTGGCTATAAAATAATATATCTCTTTGAACAATTACAAAGATAAAGGCTATTGGTTTTTTTATGTAAAAAAAATCGTAAATGAAAATCAAAATCAAATGTTAACTAATTCTTAAAAGAAGTATAAAAAAATACAGAGCAGTGTGTGACAAGACAACAAAAGCTGGTAAAATTTACAAAGGTATTCCTGATACTGGCTGCCGGCTGTTCCACCCATTGCTATGTATTTCTTTAGTTGCAAGTGCTGTGACAATGTAGCTGCGATATTGCCGCCACAGATGGCGTTGGTGATTAAGTTTAGAACGATAAGCGATTTATTTATATAGCTATTTATATTTTTTGATTAAAAAGTAAATAAAAATAAATTTAGGTTAGGCATCAGTTAAAAGTTAGCAATAAATTTTAACCACGTTTTAGGACGTAGATACTCGCTAAGTCGAAAATTTTCAAATTTCCCACTGGATTAGGGAGTTATGGGACGCAGACTTAGTCATAATAAAAATAATTGTTAGTTTTTATAGTGTTATCGAGTCACTACTAGTAGTGGTATGGTGCCACTACTTGTAGTGGTGTGGAGCCAGCTACAGGCTTATATTTAGCCTGTAGCACGAATGGGCCGGCTAGTCCGGGTAAGTACCACACTCCCACAGAAGACCGACGCCTGAGTGGCGGTTATCAGCCGTCATGCTCCGTCCGGTGAGTGTGGGAGCCGGGGGCCCAACTTCTTCGCCTTCGCCCCGCGAGTGTTGCAGTTGTCTATGGGCGGCGGTGATTACTTAACATCTCGTGACCCGCCTGCTCGTTTGCCTCCCTCTGGCATAAAAAAAAATATAAAATAGTAAAATAATTAAAGATTGCTTGGATATAGTAATATAATACTAGCTTATGCCCGTGACGTCGGCGTCGTCCGCACGTAGTTATTATTGTCAATATGTCAAATTTTAAGCTGCGTAGCAAGATAAAACAAACGCTATATTTAAGTTAGACCTTTTATAATACAACTGATAAACCGCATCAAAATCCTTTCTGTAGTTTTTGCGTGATGCATCTACACACATACCGACAAAAATTAAAATAAAATATCGTTTTAACTTCTATTGGTCTTAAAAGACCCTCCCACATGTTTTTTCATTAATATCTGCCATGTACAGACATCGATCGGTTATAGTTTTATTAATGTGTACTAGCCGACCTGTGCCCACTTTTTATATAGTCTATATTACTTATGAATAGTGTAGCTTTCTGATTGTGAACCGTTTAATTATCACACCCGCTTCAGTCTATGATTTACAAACGGGAACAGTGATTGCTATCTATTACGATGCTCAGCACAACGTGGCGATGCGGAATCGCCTACTTCCTACCGTATAATACCCAACAACACTGGCTTACTTGATCAGTTCAATAATTTGATTACAATGATGGCGAAAATCTGACGTTTAAGATGGCCTGCTTTATTTCGTATTTTTTACGGTAGTTTGTAATCTAAGTAAAGTAACTTGTCAATGTAATGCATGTACCATCACTATTACATACTTTTAGTGAAGTAAAATATTTAAAGAAAATATTAGAGAAAATACTTTTTAATTTACCATTAAATTAAAAATTGTTTGCTCTACATACATTTTGAATCTTATAATATGACATAAATAACTGAGATTCCCGCTTATTCTAAGGTTTTCGAAAGAGCTCCGTGTCACATGGAGTTCAAAAAAGGGCATGAAAATATTTACTCAAAGTTGGCGACGCGTGTGTGTCAAAAAAAAGTTGTATAAAATAATGAGATTTTACTAAGAATTAACGAAAATCACCATCATTTTCATTAACCTCCTATTGTCTTTTAACATTATGAAATATACGAGTGATATTTTTATATTAATCTGGTACCAATACCAAAAATTCAACCCTAAAAACTTTACCGTCTCGTTAAGTACCAACCAATCAAGATTCCCGTCACAACCTTGCTAAATACTTAGCTATTTGCCAATATGCATAAATCATGTAGTATGAATATCGGCATATAGCAGCATGTAGACGGTTATGAAGGAATCATGGCAATTTCCTGATTCATCATACATACGCATTAATTCTCAGCCATAATGCAACAGACCTTGTCGTTAATTTGAAATAGACAAAGATGAACGTTACTTCTCACAGATATGACATATTTTGAATTCCATACCTATTCCTTTGAAATGATAATCTTTTTAATTATCTATAATAATAATAATAGTTGGATTAATGTTTATTGTTCTATGAATACTTTAACTCAATTTTACAAATTATTAAATACATATCTGTCACAATAATAGATATACAGGCATCTAGCCTGAATATTGAAGAAAAGTGAAATTGAATATTGAAGAAAATGACGCATAAAATAGAGTTATTTCAACTGCTAAATAACTTGATTTGTGTTAAAAATAGCTTCTTAAATTTAAATTCAATTACACAACATTAATTGTTAAGATAAATCTCAAATCATTAAAAAATAAAACAAAAAATTGTGTAATTATTCATATTTAGCAGTATTTATCATTCCAACACAAAAGAGCTTAACACGTATTTAACTTTGCATCATAGAGACAAATGGTGTAGGCATTAAAGTTCCGATATCTGCTGTGTATTTCTGTATGCATGATTAGTGTTTGGCCGCGACACGTGCCGTGTTGGCAGAATGGGCGGCACGTTTGCCATCGCCGGCCAACTTTCTTGATTATCGACACGCGGTGCGCATCGCCGACGCTAATCATAAGGCGCCTCTTCAGCGAGGACTGTTGATTGAACGGTTCATACAATGTTTGATTTAGTGTTCTTTGGAAGTCTTCGGAAACTTGTTTTTCGGCTTTATGATCAGACGTTTCAGAGTTATGAAAGTCTTTCTAGTGGTTTAGTTAGAATTATAGCGCTGTAACGGTTAGTAACGATTATAAAACGTTATACATGTGGAATAAATTTTGATTTTTAATTTTAGAACCACAGGAAGATATAAATTGTTGTCAAAAATACTTCTTAACACGGAAAAAGGATAAATTAATATACTTTTATATCAAAAAAATCTTTATTGGTTAATTTGGGCTTACTGAATATAAAAACTCTAGAATGAGCTTTTAATGACAGAATTAGCAATAAATTACAAGTCGCATGAGAATTTTCATGGAGAGAAGCACAGCGACACTGGCGTTTACTGATGAAACAGACAAGTAATATAAATCCAACGGTAATTAAGGCTCGTGCTGCGTGACGGCAATGTTGCGCTTCTATGGTCAAACCGTCTTTGAAACGATCACTTTTGTCTTTTACTTTGAATCACAACACTAAATAGACGATCAATCGGCTCATCAACCGACTGAGATCGCGCGATATCGCCAGCACACTGAATGAGCCCTTACCTCGCAATACGTCTTCGCAGAAGACCCTTCCTTGATATAAAAAAGTCATAGTAGCGGTAAAGGATCACAAATTCAAAAATATATAGCTCTACAAAACAGGGACTCACTTTTTGTTACCAAAATCCGCAATTAAGACCATTTGCAGCAAACGCGTCTATTAGCACAAATTAGTAATTCAAATATATACAAATGAAGTATGATGTATACAGGAAGCACAAGAATTGAACTTTTTGTGAATACCACTGCGTTTTATGACGGGAATACAGTTTGTTTATGATTTTTGAGTTATTTGAAGTGGAAACAATTTAACACAGTCTTGTGCCTAAAATTTCTTAAAACTTTTGTGTTATTGAGCGAATTAACACTTTCCGTAACAGTAAACTAGACACTATCATTAAGTTTAATTGCTAATTACGTCGACAGATGTTGATATCAGCGAAAGTATTAATGGTTTAATTTAAGATTTTCGTTTTGTATATGAAATAACGGCTAATTTATAAAAATCTCTTTAAAATACAAATACAGTATTACATCTTTGTCTCTTACGGGGTAGACAGAGGTAAGAATTTTGAGACTAGAAAGCAACGCTTAGTTGAATAGTGGGCTTGTTGGAATGGAAATCCAGATATAGTGATAAGATGCCGCCCGTCGCTTTTGGGAAGAATGTCCTGTTTTAAGCCCTTTACCGTGATTATTCCAGCATATTCTAGGTCTTTTGTCGCTCCTAGATCAGCATAAAATTGAACTAATAAAAAAAGTGAAGGTAGAAGAAGATTCCTTAAAAGTTGGCTAAATTGTAAATCTACAGTTTTATTTCTAGCAAGTCATAAAAAGGAAATAAAAGGCTATTTATATTATTTATTTCTGTCAAGATAATTATGCCAAAATAGTTTGGGGATTTATTTACTTATATTTAATGGCTCATATCATTCTTAAACAGCGAAGTGAAAAACATCCAAGATTCAGTTCATTAGCGATGCAAATTGGCAAGCAGTCTCTGAGCCGCGCGGGAGCTAAATAAATTGACACTGCTCTTACAGATTACACCGTTATTTTATGAATCAGAACGGAAAATTTTTCAGTTATTCGCACCTATACAAATAATAAAACTGATAGCTGGTTTTTGTCTGTATGTATAATATATGATGGCCGATCCCTGAAAGGAATCACTGAAAGGCTGGCAACTCTTCTGTAACCCCGGGTGTTGCAGCTGTCTATAGGGGGCGGTAATCACTTAACATCACGTAATCAGCTTGCTCTTACGCCTCCCTCTTTCTTAAAAAGAATGACTTTATAGGGCCAATAGAAGCCAAAACAATTTTTTAAAGAATTTTTGCCTATTTAATTTATTTGTTCATTTATGTTCGTAGAGTGTACATGTTTATGTTTGTACACAAACATTTTGATTGAAGTTCCGTATTTTTCGTTTTATCTTAGAACTTAGTTTTATCATAACCTGGCATAGGTTTCATCTTAAAATGCCATTTATAACTCAAAATATTGATAATGTAAGTTACGCACTAAAGAAGCCGCGGGTATAAACTAGTCATAGAATAAAATACGTAGTAATTTACTCGCAGTATTTCACTGATATTTATTTTCATTCCCCTATTCATTACAAGAGATTGAAGCCGGATTGAGTGGCAAATACGTACACAAATTTCCGAAAATTAATTAAAAAATAAAATATCGAGTAAGTATTCGACAATATTAAGTTACCATAAAAAAATAACTGCCGAAATATCCCCAATATCTCCAAAGGCAATTTCAATTATTTGCCAATTAATGGGAAGTGGAATCTTTTGCAATCAGACTAATGACGTTTCTGCAAAGAACCAACTTCTGAATATCATGAATGAATTTTGCAATCAAGCAACTTAACCGATCGAATCTGAACTAATCTCAAAAGTGTCCGCTGTGGTTGGAATTGCAATCTGAATACGTTTGAAGTTTTGTTGTGAGTCTTAAGAAATTTTGGGATTAGCTTATTATTTGGGTTATTTTATGAGTCATTAATGAAAATTCAGTTATTATATTGTACCATACACAGAATATCTTTTGTGGAACACTTAACATGATATCATATATCTCGTTTTTAATTAATTAATAAGTATATCTAGATCTGATAATTTTAGTTACAGATACTGTGTACCGGACAGTATGTTCTCAGTACATATATAGATGCAAGATATGTCAGGTGGATATGGTGTGTTCGGGAAGATGGAAGCCGACCAATACCATGGAATGCGTTTATTGCACTAAAAATATAATATGAATTTATAAACTAAAGAATTTGTAGGTTACACGCGCCGGCCCGCGTGACGTCAAAGTGTCATAGATCTAATACCGTACGCTAGTTCGTACATTTTTCCAACCACAAAAGCAAAAAAATTATAGAAGGAAGGCACAATATGTATGTATAAAGTCAAAATTAGCTAATTAAACTTAACAATTTTAGTCCTACTTAACGCATGTAAAATTAAACTATTCAGTAACTACCAAAAAATGTGAAGTATATATTATGGTAAGAACTAAATTCGAAAATATAGGTTAAACACGTTTTTATACTTAACATTTGATATTTTTTATATTTTGATATAAGTACACATGTTTCCTTCTTTATCATCAGTAACAGATACAGTATCTCGTCTTTATTCCTTATGAAATAGACAGAGCCAAGAGCAGTAAGATTCGAAAGGCAAACGTAGTCCAATAGTGGGTTTGTTATTAGTGTAATGGAAATTTAGATATAGTCCTTTTACCTATGAGTAAAATTCCTTTTCTCTCGCTTTTTCCCTTTCATTTTGGTATTATTTATAATATTTTTGGAAAAGAAATAATTTGCCGTTATAAAGCGCGTTGGTATCAGAATAAAGATTTTTATTTTATTTAAAGCCCAATTCATAAACGTAACAAACTTATCCTAGCATGGGTTCTGGTTTATCCTTTGGATTGAAGTCAAATGGTAGTCGCTCCTACTTTATACTGGAGCTGAAAATGCAACTGAAATAACGCTCGGATAAGTGAGAGCCGAGTTCATCAACTTTCTAAACGACTGATTCACTACACGTTAACCATCGGTTATGATCCTATGATCGCCTGTTTAAACAAACGTTGAGATTTGATCATCCGTTTAGTAAATCACCTGATTAGATCAAGTTGGTGAACTCGGATCTTAATAGCAT
This sequence comes from Cactoblastis cactorum, assembly GCA_020352625.1. Taxonomy (NCBI): domain Eukaryota; kingdom Metazoa; phylum Arthropoda; class Insecta; order Lepidoptera; family Pyralidae; genus Cactoblastis; species Cactoblastis cactorum. Next base: position 9,038 of record JADGIL010025033.1, on the reverse strand, counting down.
AAATATAATAAAATAAAAACCAACCGCCAATCAATGGAAAATTTGAATAGGATCAATTTGTCAATTCTATGAAAAGGGACTATTCGAGATATTTGCGCACACAAGAATTGTAACAGTATAAAATGGACTGTTTTCAGCATATTATGTACACAGCAAATGGAGCAATATTTCCTGTATCAGTTTTTAATCAACGTTGTGGATCCCGGCGGGCCGTCCGATATGCTCGCATTGTACAATCTATACATATAATAAAATTGTAATCGGACTATGTACATAGGAGATATTAAACAGAAAACTATATAAGGGATATTTATAGAACCAATAAAAACCTTTCTATATATTTTCACAGTTGTATCCTAGAAGGTCTAAGTAACTTAAAATCTAGCTTAGTTTCATCTCAACATAATATATGCATATGGAAGATTCATTAACGATTCTTGAAACTCCGTAAGGAATACAGACGTGATTCTGTATCTGTTTGCTATAAATATGATAATTAATGTAGTATTTACATTAATTACATCTTTGTTGACATAAATTATTATTTTTTAATTCATTTAACCCCCTCTCTTTTAAGAAATAATATAGGGTAATTAAATTTACATTATTATTTTTACATTGCCAAAAAATTACAAAATAAACCGTTTCAGGTTTTTAGAATAATACCCGTATGGTTATTACAAAAAACATCCGGACCGTAGCTAGTAATTAAAATGCACACAAACCAACATTTATAAATAAGGCCGGGACTCTTATCCTAAAGGAACGGGTATACCTAGCGCCATCAGCTTTTTTATGTAAACTTTCTTGTTTAAATATTTTGTTTGGAGTTTCTGTTAAAATATTTTTAAAATGAAATGCATTTAAAGAGAATTTGCATACTGAAAATCAATAAAAGCTTAAAATCAATGAAAGATATATAAATACTTATATGTTACTTCTGGTAAGATGCTCTAGATGTACTAGTTAAACTGGCCATATCAAAAACTGGCCATACTAAATAGTTCATTTGAACTTCTCTTTCTCGTAACATAGAGAACCTGGTTGTTAAGTTTCGTAGCAACTTGTAGCGTAGTCATAGCTTATAGTCAGAACTCGTAGCCGGTAGTGAAATGTCGTAGCTAGCAATTATTTGTCGTAGTCTGCATAAAAAACATTTGCTTTTATATCGTTTTATTTTTTTAGTAAATCTTTGACAAAGAATAAATTGTAACAACTAGTTCTTGTAGAACTGAAGTTGAAATAAGAAGTCTACGAGCAAATAATGAATACATAGAGTTTTAAAATTCTAAGCACGTATCACAATAGCTTCACTAGAAACATATTACATAAATGGAAAATGGAAAGAAAGAATAAGTCTGAAGACTTTTGAAATGCAGTTTTAAGGTGAAATATAATAAAAACATGGGATAGGTACAGTTCAGCCTGTGGCGGATTAGCTAGCTATTTCATTATATTTTTCAACTAGCAGCCCGTTGAGGCTGCTAGTTGCTTTGCATGGGTTTAATTTTCGAAATTTTCGTACAGATTTCAATTTTTTTTATATATGTACTAAAGTCTATGTTCATAAAGATCTAGTCTAGGATTTTAATAAAATAAAAATTTTTCAAATCGATCCAGTATTTAATTCAAACAAACAAAGATTTTATCTTTATAATATTAGTTTTGATAAATGTAAAAAGTTATTTCATGCTATTCTAAATTAAAAATTATTTGTAATTAGCTTCCAAAACCTGCCCAAAGTCTAATCACACATAAATCTCATAAAAAATGCATTTTGTAATTAGCTGTTTTGTTTCGCGGTATGTCTGCCAGCATCCTAACTTCGGTGTTCACAAAGTAATTACACGTTAGTCGGTAATTAAAAGGCCACTTGCAGCGGAACGGTAATCGCTAACGAGTGCTATGGCCGACGCCAACAAGTTTTGAAATCTGATTTCGTTTAATCGCCTCTTGCTTTAGAGAAAACAATGGAGTTTCTTGGCGCTGCGCAGATTATATTACGCTTTAATGAGTTTGTTTCAAGTTTTTTTATATTATTTTTGTTTTTTCTTTGCGTCTCTTATGGATTGTCACATTATAAAACTCGGGTTGCAGGTAACAGTTATGATGATATGCAAAAGTCGAAAGCAGCTAAGCTACATATTGATTGAAGATATCAATACGATGAGATACACATTATGTCATAGCTCTAAAAGCATGGAAATTTTATTAGGCAAAAGGCTATAAATATGTATAATATAGAGCTACTTAATGTATATAATAAAATGTAATAACAAATATTTTAAATACATCATAATACTTATATAATTCATGTTCTAATAAAAAGGCGAACCGCCTTAAAAAAACTCCTTTTTTGAAGTTGGTTGAAATACCAAAACCTTTTCCCAAGTGTAACATATACTTTTTTGTAATAGTTAGAAATTGCTTACTTACAAACACAGGTCAAACCAAGAACCTCCTTTTTAAAAAGTAGGTTTAAAAATAAGTCACCCATCGCTTTCCTCTGTCTGTTAACAATAGATTCAAAAAGCAATGGATTTTTTGCTGGTCATCACGTGGCTTTAACAAATAATTGGCCGTAGCCAAGGGACAATAGATTGAAATGACTAATTTTTTCGGATAAATTGTTTCCATTTTTATAAAAACAAATAGGTATTATCTTTTGTAAATGTGTCAAGGATAAATAAGATTCCAATTGAACATGTTATTCGTGAAATTCATGCGATTGCACACGTGATCGGAGCCGGCGGATGACACATGCCCATGACAGGTAATTTTCTTCACCGATGCGCGTTTAAATTAAAAAATGAACTGATATATGATTGTTTTATTAAAAAATAAATTAAATTTACATAGGTACTGGCAGGAAGAATAAAATATGCTTGAAAAAGAAAAATAAATTGTGCTAATATTTATAACGTTTAAGTTGTTGTTTAAGGGTAAACGATTTAGAAAAAAAAATTACATGAAAATGATTGTGTCACTTATTTATCATTTAATGAAAATATTAAGATTCTGAAATAAACTCAGTGATAACTAATATTTTATTCAGGCAATAGTCTTAAAAAATGCAAAAAAGTCTAAAAAAACTTGCTTCGAAATCCTAAAATACGTAGCTTCCATTACTTATTAAAAATATGTCACATAAAACGTTAGAGTTTACACCAGTTACGCGAGTAAATATACGTGAATACCGACTACACGTGAATTTTCGTGTAAATTAAACGTGAGATCGGCTATAACTATGTGAATTTCCGTGTAAATAAACGTGAGTATCGGCTATTTGTGAGTTTTCGTGTAAATAATATTGGCCAGTGCTCGCATGGCCGCTATAAATGTCATCGCGAGGTAAACGGCACCATCGGGAGCCACTGTATCAGCTGTCGCAATGCGGACGGCTTAAGTTATAAGAACATTGACGGCAGAGTATAATTATTATGCTTAAAATTTAATTTACTAGTAAAAGTGCAGCTCTATGAGGGCTCGTGTGCCTTTAACAATTTTTTTTTGGAATTATATTTATTTGACGACCACCGTGGTTTAACGGAGTCATGATGGATATTGACCAATTTATAATTGACCTGTGTCTTTTTTTATGGAAGAGGGAGGCAAACGATCAGGTAGATCACGTGACACCTGCAATACCCCCGGGGTCACAGAAGCGTTGATGGCCTTTAAAAACCCATCCCCAAATGGGGAGGGTGGGGAAGATGGGCCTCCGGCTCTCTCACTCACCGGGTGGAGTATAGCGGCTGATAGCCGCCATTCAGGCCTCGGTCTTCTATGGGAGTGTGGTACTGCCCCGGACGAGCCTATTATTTATAACAGAAGTGATACTTTTAAAGTTTATAAGTATACAGCTAAAACAAAAAAAAGTATATTTTATTATACCAATACTAAGACATAAAATGTTTATAATTTAAACTAACTGAGCGCTTGCATTTTGGGCCAAGTTTAAATTTTGCAGCATCAAAATTTACTTTATTAAAAATTTATCGAATATTTCGTTAGGTCATTGCATCGGCGCTCGGGCTCTGAAAATTGTATTATGTTAAAAGTAAACATCACTTCGTATTTTAAGTAATTAAGTAAACAGTGTGTAAAATTTAAATTTTGTCATTAAAGTTATACGCTTTTTCGTTTAAAACCGTGAATGTTTGATTTTAATTAACATTATATAAGATGAAAAGTAACTTCAATTTTATATTCACTATGTCTGTGTGGAGTTACAGGCAAAAATAATATAAAATTAAGGTTCCTCTAAAAATTAACGTGGAATGTATATCTTCTTTGAAATTCTACAAATATTTCAAGATAAAAATTAGCCAAATCAGTCCAGTCATTGTCGAATTTTTTTACAATGAATCGTTTATTAAATTAGTTTTGTTATTTAAAATACAGTGCAAAAATTATATTTTAACCAATACAGATTTTTTGACGATTAAATACAATTTATTTTATTTTATTTACATATGTGATTCACTATATATGATTCACTATATATACACATTTAAAAACACAATTAAGAGACGCAAAAAAGAAATTAATTATTTCATCACAATTGTTGCATTTCAAGAAAAAGGTTTTTCGAACCATGAATCTTCACCATGGTGGTTTAGCGTTATAAACGTTACACTGACGAGGATAACCTCGATGGTCGTTTTAAATCAATAATATAATCTATGGAGATTTTACAGAAGTAAAGAAAATACAGTTTGTGAAAACAATTAAGTTAACAGTTAACTTGTAGATCATAACAGCTTTGATAAAACAAGATACAGCAAAGCAAGTGGGTAATAGAATAATATAGATGCCCAAACACCTGCACAGTGGTATCACTTAACCATTTTATTTCGTCCCGAGCACATTGAACGAACATTGCAGTGTGTTTTAATATTCAGTTACCAGCGGCGGTGGCGGCATCGAAATAGCTGCATTTCCACGAATGGAAGATCACCGATCTCTTTGGCTTATTACTGGATAGAAAAGTTTATTTTTTATGTCAGAAAGAGGCAAACGAGCAGGCGGGTCACGCGATCACCGCCGTCCATAGACAACTGCAACACCCGCGGGGTTACAGAAGCGTTGCCGGTTGCCGGCCTATAAAAAATCCCTTCCACAAATGGGGAGGGCGGGGGTTTTTATAGGCCGAAGTTGGTATTTTTTTAGATTTGCCATAGCTTTGAATAGAGACTAATTAGATAAATGCTATATGGAAACAGATATTTACATATATCTGTACTAAGATGATGTACGAAGGTTTTGTTTATTTGTTGGTTTGGTTGAACGTGATAAATTTACAAAGCACTAGTCTGATTTGTAAAATTCTTCCAATTTAAGATTATTTATCGAGTAATACTGTATGTTACCTTTTATCCGATAATTTTCACGGAAACGGGGAAAGAGTGGGTGAAACCAATATAATATCACGTCTTATGATGTATATATTATTTACCTTGTCGGGTTTTTGTATAATAAATAAATATGTTTTTATTTCTTATTTTGTGTTGGTTTCTGTCGTTCTTTTGTTTTTAAATCTACCTTTACAGTTGACTTGGCCTGTCCAGTGATGCATGTCGTTGGTCGGTGGGGCTAAACGTCTAAAATGTGTAGGCACAAAGGTAGTTTTGTTTGACTTCCAATGGCCTTTACCAAGAACCGTATTATTTTATAATTTAAGAAAGGATGTTTTTTCAAAGTATCTTTGTTGTTTACATTGTTTTTTATGTATATTTTTAAAAGTCAGAATGATTTTTCCATGCTGATCTAGAATATAAAAAAGCAAAATATTACCAAAACACTAAAGGAAATATTGTCGGTCTCAACTAGACTTTTTATGTCAGAGGGAGGCAAATGAACAGGCGGGTCACGTGAAGTTAAGTGATCACTGGCGCCCATAGACAACTACAACACCCGCAGAGTTACAGAAGCGTTACCGGCCTATAAAAAACTTTTTCGGAAGTCGGGCCTCCAGCTCTCCCACTCACCGGACGATCTTTGATCAAACTATAAGTCACGCATATAGTCTTACGCTTATACAAACAAATTATATAATCCATAAAAGAAATATGGCGGCGATCAATTTTGTCTTCATCCGGACAAAACTACATCGCGACAAATATTTGAGAAAAACCGAATATGTCAATTCCCATCCACGTCATGCTCGTTCTATTCGCGACTTAATAAAACGACTCGGCGCCTGAGTCGGACATCTCACCTGGTTATCCTGCTGAACCAGCTCATGCAATATTAATACAGTCAACTCAAACACCCAATATATATTTAAAAACCCCTTCCACAGGATCTCTTATAGAATTTCCAATCATTTGCTTTTAGTCTGTAACTTCAGAGAGCTGTAAAAATAAAGTGAACTCTCTCCTGAATTAATAAATGGTGCATCATAGGTAATAGAAAAGTGAACGTGTTGTTTATCATTATGAAAATAAGGTGGGTAAATATGAGTGAACAGAATCCGGTGAAATCTATAAAATTTAACCAAAAAAAATAAATAATAACCAGCTTAATTGCTTAAAAAAGGCAGGCTATTTTGATTGTTTTTGCTAATAATCTTCAGTAGTTGACAAATACAGCTAAAGTTTTTTGTAGGTGTTTAATATTAGTAGATATTTTTGCACTTAGTTTGTCAAATATTTTCTATATGGTTAATAAACTTTGAGTACTTAAAGGCACACTATGGAAATTAGTGCGTGTATAAGTAAATTAACACATACAAGGTTAAAAAAATTAACACACTACAAGTAACTATTATCATAAAATATAAAAAAAAAATTATATTGATTAAGTATCTAAGTAGATTAATTTATTTGCAAAAAAGATTTATTGGTTTTGGTTGCTGAAGTGGAAACCCCTAAATAAATCTTAACACGAAAACTATGTACAAACAAATAGAAACACGGTACTAACACCAAATCAAAACTACTCTTTTCACCGCTTCACGATCAATTCGAATCGGTATGGCAGTATCGAATAAAAAGGATCGAGAGATCCTGGTTTTAAATCGGATTCATTCAACTTCCATCTCTGAATGGCTAAGCTGAATGGCTATTTCATCAATCTCGCTTGGCGAATTATTTGACAAAGAGGATTACAAGTATCTAACCTAATCAAGTTGGTTTTTTACTAGTTGGTAGTAAGGCTACTTGTAACTAGAGAGCGAAGTCGTAGCAGATGCCTTTAGATTACTTAAAATAACAATTTATCATCGTAAGAGAAGGGAACCGCCTGCAAGACTCCTTTTTAAAAAAACAAAACCTTCTCCTATGTATTACAATTACTAATCATTACAAATCCCTTAAAGACCGGCAACGCTCCTGTTGCAGGTTTCTATGGGCGGCGGTGATTACTTAACATCACGTGACCCGCTGGCTTGTTTGCCTCCCTCTGCCATAAAAAATACTTTTCTATAAACTAAATTAAAATCGGTTCACCCAAACAAGAGGTGATCGCAGATACATACTTATAGTTCAAACTGTTAACCAATTTTTTTTTTGCGAGAAAAAAATCTGACTCTCTTCAGAAATACACAAAGGCCTAGAAGTTAATAGTGAATTGTAAAATACTTTCTATAAAAATATTTTATTTTCACAAAAGATAAGCTAATTTGTACCTTATCTTTTGTGAAAATGCTCGCGAAGAACAATGCACAGGTCATAATAATGCCAATGGTTACAAGTCAGGCAAATTGTGTCTATTTTCCAGTGATATCGTTGTAACATTTCTATTTTCCTAGACAAACCCGTCTGAAAACTAACATGGGTTTCATTGTTCCATACGTTCTCTATTTCTAAATTCAACATACAAAAGCAGAATTCATACCTTCTCTGTGAATTTTCAATATACCTAGAACGTTTCAAAGCGAACAAGAAGGGAATATACATTGACGTTTGGTTATATAGACAGCAGCTTGAATATAAAGAAAACCACGTCATGGTTAATAAAAGTTTGATCTTTTTATTTTATCTCAGAAGAGGGTTAATATTTGTAAATTTTCGTACATCAACTTTGAGTGGTGTTGAATGCGAAGGGTTTAACAGAAGTGGGTGAGCAGTTTTAGTAGACATGAACTAAGTAACTGGTGACGAAAGCATTTGTGCTTTAAATATTAAGGTAAGATTTTAAATATTATACCTATATATACCTCATACCTACAACAAACGTGAGTTCGCATTTTTATAGAATAATGGTACGGAACCCTTCGTCGGCGAGTCCAACTCTATATGTTAAGTGTATGTAAATAATTAAACTATATTTAATTATATGAAAATAAGTCTTTTCTTTATTTTTTTTATAAGGAAGATGGCATGCGGTCTATATGATGGGAAGTAGTTACTGCAACCTATTGACGTCTGTAACATCAGAATGACGGTGAAACACGAGCGTTGCCGACTCTGAATGAATCTTTTAACCCTCTTTTCGAAGAACTCATGTTGAAGTCTCTTGAGAAATCCATGGCTTATCTATAATCTTAGATTTCGTGAAAAGAAGTTCCTTTTAAAGCGTAGATACAGTATGCGAATCAACGGATTCTAAGGTATACCGATCTGGCCTTTCCCATCATGGTTCGCTGTGTAATTTTAGAACAAAATGTGTATTCTATGTCAATTAAAATCCATAAAATAGTAAAAGTATCTACATAGATTCGAGTCAGTGGAAAGGCATATACGTAAGATTTCTGTGGATAGGATACCAATCCTTTTTCGATTTGAAGCCGCACGCCGTATGAATAATGTGGACGTGGGCTGTTTTGTGATCATTTCAATTACAGAATGAACGCAACGTTGCTTTGCACTGAGCTGTATTCTAAATTCAAACAGGACTGTACTACGTGTAATACAGATTGTGGTTTTCCATACATATAATAAAACTGTAGAAGACCGAAATTTGTACATTGGATATTTTTTTTAAATTCTTTGTGGAATATACTTAGTTGTCGATACAGATAACGAATCTGCAGTTTTGGTTTTGTCTGTCTGTCTGAACGCGCATCACGCAAAAGCCACTGGACCGATTTACTT
>JADGIL010025030.1:0-11552 GCA_020352625.1 Cactoblastis cactorum | reverse complement strand
AACGGGAAGTGCGGTGAGGAGGAATATCAACCACATATGGATGGAATCCCTGTCCACGCCGCGTCGTCCGATTGCGGAAGATGTGAAATATTACAAACTAAAAAACTAAACTGTTTCCTTCCAACTTGACAGTTATGACTGATAACGGTTAATCAGTGAAGTACTTTGAAATTTTGTTTCTGAGAGATGGGTGACGGTAATAAACGTTCGCTTTAATTAAATTTGGACAGGAGAGCCAAGTTTAATATTCCAAGCTGTTAAAGACAATAAAATTCTAATCATTATCTACAAAAGTTTCAGTTTAATTCAGTTATTAACCTAAAATTTAAAACGAGCGGTGATAGCCAATCTTATTCTTATTATATACAAAAACATTTTGTTGTCCGTATGCCCCGTTAAAAGTCAAGAGCAGTTACACAGATTTATCTAATTTTGTTTTTTTGAGGAGCGAAGCTGTGGGCACAGCTGTAATAAAAAATTCGTGAAAGTAAAAAAAAAATATGACACCGTAGCTTATAATAGAATCTCATAGTATTTAAGGATTTATGAACGCCAGAATGGCGATACGCACTATTGAGTTAAGTGACTTGCAAACCTCGATAATTCTCATTTTCATCAAAGTGAAGTAAGCCTTTTAACCTAACCTAACCTTGAAAACCATGAAGTAATTCATGTAACAAACTCACACACTGTTGTGTTCAACTTTTAATACCTTTTTTACATGGTTTTAAGACCCTCGTCCCATCCATTCGGTCAACGGGAAGCCGGCCTGGTATGTGGGACTCGAACCCACCAAAATTATAAAAATATTAATTTATTAAATATTTAATTCAATGAAAACAGAGCTTTCTTCAATGCGAGTTTTTTTTTGACACCAACATCCTGGAGCTCATACAATCCGGAGACATCTTTATTGTTAATTGACAAAAGCTTATATTTCTCCTAACTAATAAATTGGTCATCCAGTACACATAACAGTAAGTATTCTTATTTTTATGATGTTGAACCAATATAGAGGAAAAACTAATAAAAAAAAAACTCATTTTAAATCATAAATATAACATATTTATGATCAGAACGGAATCACAAAAACTTGGCCCGAAATTCTGCCTTGACGTCCTTATTTATACTAAAGCTTTTAAGATACCCGATACGATGTATTGTGTAGGTAGATGCTCACGCAAAATCCTTGCTCTTTTCGAATTGTACACAATTTTCTGTACTAATAAAATAGACTATTCTGCTCAATCTTGTCTAAAGTAAGTCCACTTAAGAGCAGGCGCTGAAATTCCCACACAGAATATAGCTCCCTGACATTTTCAAACGTCATGTAATAAACTGTGTTCATTCCTCCATTTATATCAGTATGAGTGCGACCAAATATTAAAGTGCCGACCAGGAATTTCAGACGTCACACTATTTAATTTGTTCCAGTTTGTGATTCAAATTATAGAAAGAACGCGTTCTTTATCCGTGCTGCCGTTGCTTTCAATAAGGTCATCGATGTTCCTGATTCGGATTTTTTTAACAGCATAACAAATAAATTTAAACGGTTTTTAGTTCAACTTTGATCCAAATAAGTTCTCTTATACCTAATATTTAAGTTGCTTTTTTGTGTACTTTTCACTAATGTTTATTAGTAACTTATAAACACTTATTTTTAAACGGTGTTAATAGGTAAGTAGCAATATGCAAAAACCTAGAAAATGTGTTCATAGTTGTATATATTATTATTTAAGTATTATGTAACTGTTGGTTTTCCCAATAAAACAAAAAAAATACGCATAATAGAAAAGCAATTAATCAAAACCGTGTTAGTTTACCCACTTGTTTTCATAACATGAACACATGTTGCACTCTCATATCTAGAAAATTTCTAAAGCAAACGGCTTTAGAAATTTGAAAGAATTTAGCTGTTTCTACAATACAGAAATTAATAAAAGGTTTAACTCTGTTGTTGATAAAATAGTGTTTTGGTAAAAACAAATCGTTTCTTGGTATTAATTTACTCCTAAGCCCTTGTAAGCTTATCTTTACAGAATCTCTAAGGTACAGGTATCGGTACTCCTCACCGAAATAGACGCCGCTCGGGGCGCCTCTTAACTAATTTCTAGAACAGTCGTTATACTAAAACTTGATTCTGGTCCAATGCACGGTACTTAGCACGTTTCTTGCTATCTCTCTGTAGTTACAGTTCACAATCTCCCTGGTAGTTAGCGAGATTATGAAGACTTTTTTAAGATCCAAACCTGCTAGCGATACGACTATTTAAAGATAAAATTTCGAATACTAGTTAGGAAGAAATATTGATAGGAGTCATGATTCTTTTTTTCTTATTATATGGGGAAAAATTACACATATTAAGTACAGTCAAACAAATAAATTAGCTCAATACTAACTGTAAAGTTAGTTCGAGACATGTGTTTTGGTACACTAACTCAACGATACTATACTTTATTTACAAATACATAACATCCAAGACCTGGGTCAATCGGAATAAGATCATTTGCCATCTTGACCCGACCGGGGATCGAACCCAGGACCTCGTGACAACTTGAATGTGGGATATTTTCCATAGTTTATTAATGTGTCGCAGCTAGATAGTAATAAATAATAAGTACTTATGTATTGACAAAGACTCACCTGGTCTAAATCACCTCACGTACCTCAAAAATACTAGATAAACCCCGATAACGACGCACTATTAGAAATTGAAATTTACTGCTGTTACTATTTCGGATGATACTCAAGCGAACGCGGCTCCTCACAAAGGCTCTTTAATCCACTTACCTCCTCCCGCCGAGGACCACTACAAAGTATCGATAATGTATTTATCAGTCCCTTTCGCGGATCTAGATAAATACATTACTTATCCTTTTATAACGATGTCAGATTAAAAAGAAGTATAGCAAAATTTGCGACCGCCTAACCCGTATATAATACATCATACATTTTATAGTTGTGTCTGAGTGTCGCCCTAGGGAATATCGTATTTCTTTTTACTCTCTTAGCATCGTTTCTATTCCCGCCTACCTTATTAACCACGCCACAGAATTGATGCATATTTAGACAATATTGGTGACTTCTAAGTAGTAAAACACCGCGGTTACTTTACTTTATTCGCCCTTACTTTATCCGACTTGGCAATTACGCGGAATAAAAAGTAGTATAACGCCAGAATATCTTGTCTACATCTATGACAAATTTTATCAAAATCTATAGTTTTTGAGTTTATTCTTTATAAATGAAAATACAAACCACTTCTTTTAATATTATTACAGTAAATAATATAATCCACTCCTGTGGTGTTGAAATATAATTGAAAATATTATACTGTGCAAGTATCCAAACCGATCACGAACGGGATCAAACATTTTGCGTCAGATTTAATAACTTCAGAAAAGGATAAATGTGGTAAAATCTTCCTACGATATCGCAACGACTGAGCATATTTCTACAAATCGCCTAGTTGATAAATATATAAACGTATTCAACCTTGAACATTGAAAATAAAACTTGTCCAATTCAATTTCTCCCACAATGGCACATTATGTTTGGAACGATTGGATCGCAAGAGAAGGCGAGTAGCTTAAGTCTAAGGCGGAAAAGAAGAGAACACGTAGTTTCGTAGTGGTATGATGGCCTGCTGGCCTGCCGCATGTCAGCGCCATGCTCCGTCCGGTGAGTGGGAGAGCCGGAGGCCCTACTTCGTTTGCTTCCCTCTTACATAAAAAAGAACACACGTTTTTTATACAGTTTAGACCTTGAACCTATAAAGCAAATGTGAAGAAAACCATCCAAATGCAGTTTTTAATATAATTTATGCGGTTATTTGATGAAAATTAAAGAAAATTTAAGCGATACGATGAAAACTGTGATCATATTATTCTTACCAGTGGTTTTCCATAAAAGTTATCAACAAACATGCAAAGATGTGTGAGTGCTTGCATACGCAAACCGCCGACAAGTCGCCAACGTGTCGGCAGGCGCAGGTTGCTGACTTTATTCTTTCGATATAGGTCGCTGGATTATGTCGGCGTCTTTGATGTGTATTGCGCTTAAGGTTAAATCTCAATTTTCGTGGATAAACGAACTATGATATCGTGCTCGTTTCTGCCTACTCTTTATTTATTTTTTTAATTTTCGTGGGTAAACGAACTATGATATCGTTCTCGCTTCCGCCTTCTCTTTGAGTCAGAAGGCAACTGCTCGTCCAAAGTCACCGAAAGACGAGCAAACTTAAATTGGATCCCCGAATCCGCGGCTCTACGACGCGAAAAACTGAACAATTAATGCAGCGCGGAAATTAGCTATCGATCCTGATGGCTGTCTTGTTTAAAAACTCGCAGCTGACGCCAGGTCTTTTGAATATATGTATTTTATCAAATAAAAACCGGCCAATTACAGTTAGGATTCACACACGAAGGATTCTGTATCTATTAAAAAGCGGCAAAAAAATGTTTGTTGTATAAACAAATATTATTATTTTAGAATTTCTTGTTATAGTGGCAACAGAAATATATGTATATTCAGTGAAAATGTCATCAGTCTGACTACCCCGGTTCATGAAATACAGCCTGGTGACGGACAGGACGAAGTCTTAGTAATAGGATCCCGTTTTTACCCTAAGTTCGAAACCCATAATGAGATATAGTATTAAGTAGCTCATTTTTAAATTCTTCAAAAAGTTAGCAAGAAAAACTTGATCTTCTTTGAATTCTCTTGCATTTTCTTCTCAGAACTGAGCATAACTTGGCAATACTTCAGTGTAATCTCTGAGTTTCACGTGACAAAAGAATTAGCTGCAACTGGGGCGCGTGATCAAAGGAGGCAGGCACGCGCTCACCTCCTGCCGTGCTCTGAATGCCTAGTACCGAGGTATTGTTATGTGAACTTTGCATATAGGTCACACTGCATTTCAGGTTCAGTATACATTTATTATATTAAGTAAATCGTATAAATCATAACTATAGAATGCGAAAGTTTAAATTAAATTATACTACTAATCAAGGGTAGAACAAGAGTAAACAGCAATCAAGGGTAAACAACAACCAAACAATCGAGACTACGAAAGATCACCTTAATTCATGAGAAAATATTTTTTGATGATCTTATTTCAAGCAAAGTGCTAATCACTAAAAATAAATAAACTAAATAGAATTAGTATTTCAACAAGTCTTTCAAGTCTATTTTCAAAGAACAAAGGGAGGATTATTGTTTTATTACTCTCATTTAATTAAAACAGATTTAACTCGACAAGATGTACAACAGAAACTCGCGTAAGATAAACACAATCTAATTAATTTTCTTAGTCAACTTCAAATCATTTCTTTTTTTGGGAACGAGTAAGAAGCCAATACGCGACAACTGGATGGATCTAAGACGATTAACATAAGAAAATATTTTCGGTAACCAATAACGAAAGCAACCGAGCTTCCTCATATTTAACGGGAATTACCCTCTCCACTTAATAAGGAAAGAACTCCCGTACATGCGGATCGTTTATTACTGGTAGAACCAAGGTGGTTTAAGAAAGCTAGGCGTTTCCCGGATCTTCGCTCTCGACTTCCTCTTCTTCCCCAACCTTATTTTCCCTAAATTATAGTCAGTAAAAACCATAATTTGGTACAAAATATATCTTTATATATCTAATCGTCTAAGTACTACGTATGGAGTTGATTATATGGCTGTTATCTATACATATAATAAAATTGTAACTGAGCTATGTCTGTACATGAGAGATATTTAAGAATAATATATATAGGGGCGCTTTATAGGACCTATAGGAGCCAAAGATTGTTTTTGGAATTATTGTCTGTCTGTCTGTCTGTATGTTTGTATGGATGAAATTTGGCACAGCGATGGATTATGGCCTAGATTAAAAGATAGGCTGCTTTTTATTCCGGAAAAATGTACGGATCCCGAGGGATATAATTTATTGTAACCGAGCAAGGGGTAATATAGTATCGGTCAGACGAAGTCGCGGGCATTAGCTAGTAACAAATAAGAGAGTTAAAAACCCCAACTATACTTACTACGATTAGCTTAACACTAATCTAGATAATTCAGTAAATACAATCTGAAAGTTTACTCAAGAAAATAATTTATTAAGTATTGATTCAACGAAAATAACTCCGAAAACGTCTATAGCACTTACGTACAAGACTGTAATGTTATGTATTCAGGACGCTGTGATTGGTAGGGGAATATTTCTTTGATCAGTTTTGCATTTCAGATAACATTATTGTCTCTTAATGCTGATTGCTATGTAAGGTGAGCTCCGACGAGAGTCGGAAAGTTCAAAGGTCCGGAATGATTTTCATACCAAATTACTTTACATTTTTCTTTCTCGGCTCGTATGAATTTTTAAATGGTACCTTTATTTAGCTGATATTATTCGGTAAAAGAAGACGAGATATATTATTTATAAAATATAAAAAAACCGAGCAAGTGCAAATCGGACTTGATCACGAAAGGTCCCGTACCATTATTTAAAAATATCAGATTTGTTGAATGGCACACAATTTTTTTTTTTATTTACTAAATAAATATATATCGTGTAAATATTTCAAGAGTTTACCTGTTGTCGTTATCAATATCGAGCAAAAACAAGCAAAGAAATTCACATGTGTTGTATGGGAACCCCCTTAAAATATTTTTTTTTTTCTGGTTTTAGTATGTTCTTAAAGCAGCAACAGAAATATATTATCTGTGATAATTTTAACTGTCTATCTTTCACGGTTCATGACATGCAGCCTGGTGACAATAGACAGACATATGTAAATCCAACACAATATCTTTTTAACTAACATTATACCAAGTGAAAGGTATATTATTAAAAGCTTAAGGCCGGTCGGTTACGCCTCGAGCAACGCGAGGTGAATTAAATACGTGTATGTGCAGTTAGTGATAACAGTATTTGCATGTTATGACAACAGGGGGCGTAGCTCAGATGGTAGAGCGCTCGCTTAGCATGCGAGAGGTACCGGGATCGATACCCGGCGCCTCCAAAGATTTTTTTCGCTACTATTGTACTTTTGGGGTTATTAAACATTTTAAACCTTCATTGAACTTCTATGAATTTTTAAAACCAAAATTAGTACGTCGTTCTCGAACTTTACTGATACTAACAAACGTCATTTCATACGTAATCAAAGAGATCCCTTCATACCATATATAAAAAGAGAAACAACAAATTCAGGATTAAATTGTTAGATTTGTTTTAATTAGATTTTTTTATTTGATTGTTTTTTAATAGATTTAACAAGGAATACATTTAACTCTAACATATTATGCATGTACACAAGGGGTATTGGACAAGTGACAAATGAATAGTTTCAATTTCCATGCGATGTTATAACCTTATCAAATGGAAAAAAATTATGTCAACAGGTAATATTCTGAATAGCAATTGTGGCTCTACAACCAATTCATCTTGGGATGAAATCTTCTAATGTTGGCGCGGCGACTTCTCGTAAGAACGACCTTCAGTAATGAAAACAACACTAGGAAGACACAAACGGAATATAGTGTGGAAGGACGCTCAAGAGCACTACGTACTTTGTTCTCTTTGTCATCCCTGTCGCCCTGGTAGCACTCGAGCCGGTCCTCGGCTACTTTTACTTTGTTTGCCTGCGGGCAATTGTACCTTCCTTCATGTTTTCGACGAGAAATGTTTATTTGCTTTAGTTTTTATTTTCACTCCGTTCCAGAGAGATCTCGGTATAAAATATTGCAATACCAATAACCATTTAACTTACAATCGGCATACCCAATCCTCATGAATTACACTAGTCAATAAAACTTAAGTGGATATACATATAAAATAATCACCGGCGAGTATCCATTAAAGGATCAAGATTGTTTTGTAAGAAGCCACAACATCTACCAAAAGAGAACACTTCGTGTTGCTACATGATAAAACCTGCTTTTTTTTTTTCAAAAATACAATGTGCAAAAGCACTCACAGAATGACAAGATCAATCATGACCCGCCTGCACGTATGCCTCCTTCTTTCATAAAAAAAATCAATCTTTGTTAACAAAAAGAAAACATAAAAAACTTCAAAGCGTCTCATCATTTAAACGAGACTCAAACCATACCGTATACTTACATCGCGTGTAGAGTGCGGATTGACAAGTAACCTTTAGGCCGGTTCGGGGAGGAGAAATATGCGCTCGGGGCACTTTAGGCCCATTAAAATTAGTTTCCGCGACAGAATTCAATTTTGCCCCCGAATGGGCCCACGAGGGTTATCCCTCGTCCTTTATTTTTCCTGTTGTGAAAAAGGCCATCATTTAAGCACCGCTGGGTTGAGATAAATTACGCCTGTTTTATAAGGGAAGCAATAAAAATCTTTAGTTAATTTGTTTACTCCATGGATATTACTATGCATTTTTATTGATAATACATATTGGTTACCCTCGACATTAAGCTAATTTTCACCAACAAATCAATGTAAACATGCAACGCAAATAATATTTTACACACACACATGCATTAATACAATTTTTCAACGATTCGTACCACTTTAGGCAAAAATGACCTTTACAGGGGTAAATCGCCACTAATGTTTTGGGTGAAATTACCAGCGGTCGGACCCGCTACCGATTCGCGATTCAATCCCGTTGATTGATGAATGGCAGCCTTTTATGTGTGTGTCGATATCGCTCTTGTAGCGTGAAGCTTATAGGGGCGAATAGAAAGCTATACCATTATTACTGTCCGATATATTAAAGCAAAATTGGCTTTGTTAAAATAAATGAGCTTTTAAGCTTATTTACCCTTCTTCCTAAATGTCGTTGACAATTCATATTCCTACAGAAAAATTCGATATTTCAATCAAAGCCACAAATACACTGAGCAACTTAATTATTTTCACAAAACGACGTAAAATACTCAATTTAAGTATTGTTGCGATATTACCTAATGTTGCGCAACGTGCCAACAACATTCTGCAATCAAAATATTGCCCCCAAAACTCTTCTACATTGTTGATGTGTGATATAAAATAAATAAATGTATAGGGACAAATCACACAAATTGAGTTAGTTCCAAACTAAGTTTCGAGACTTGTATTATGGGATACTAACTCAACGATACTATATTTTATAATAAATACATATAAAAATAAACATCCACGACCCAGGTCCATCAGAGAAAGACCATTTTTTATTATTACCTGATCGAGATTCGAACGCGGAACCTCTGGGTTGAGAGGCAAGGACATTACCACTGCGACAAATGCTGTTAAATGTTCGGAACACGTTTCACAATTTGAACCCTAAGGTATTTGTTAATTTACAATAAATAAGAGCTAATCTACATGTTTCTATATTAAACATTAAATCTAGTATCATATGACATTGTCATTAATTTTTGCAGGGTATAATCACGAGATATATAAAGTCAAGTTTCTATAACCAATTTAAATCTAACCATGATCCCATATTTATAGAGTTAGCTCTAGTTCATCCCACCTTACAAACTTAGACATTTATTATAATGATAGCATTTTATCCTACCACAAATCAATGGGTGTGGACGGGCACGGACGCGTAATAGATTATAAATATTGGTTTGCACCCTCTATCGGCTTTGGCAGGAACTACTTCATTTCGAGACTCGGCGATGGCAACAGGAATTCAGTACGCTACAGGTTCGACGCTGCTATCATTGCGAAGAAAGCAGATCCTTTCGCGACTTAGTTTGATGGAAAAGTCATAGATGGCGCTAGTAAAAACAAAATTTAAGGAAACCCAACTGACAGAAAAATAAAATTGCTTTCATGCAAATAGAATTCTTCTAGCTTTTACTAATTTTCTTTTAATTAAACTTACAATCCTAATTATCGAAGTAGATACGTACCTGTAAAAAAAAAATGCGAATTAGAAAGAATTTCAATTTATAAAAAAGTGGTTAAAAGTTTGTTTTTTGTCATGAGGAAATCTTAAATTGAGTGTAATTTAACTGATGGTGTGCCGGTAGATGGCGGTAGTGAAATCATGTCAGATGCTATTAGATAAGTGGTGGAGAAAATTAAATCATTTACATTATATTATAAGAAGAGACTCAAAAAGAAGAAAAGTTTTTAAAACCAACAATTACAACAGTTTTTAAATCCGTTTAAATCCGTTAACAGACATAATTACACAGAAGTTGGCAGCAAAACATTCACAAACAAGACTTGACGGCACGGAAATTAATTTTGTTACACAAGAGCTGCAATGACACTTTATAATAAGACGTTTCAGAGAACATGCAAAAGGCATCCGTGGGTTTATTTTCGAATTTGTAAGGCAAAATGTCATATAACAATGTGGTGTGTTTTGATGTATTTATTAAAATTACTTAGATGATACCTAATGTACCGAAATAAGTCATAAAAAATATTCACGAACGTATGTTCAGATGTTTTGATCATGTCGAAATACAAGATGTTTAAAATCTCTCTTGAACTTTACAGGTGTAGACTAGGACGTTGTATCGACAGCATTATTAATTATGTATATTCAAATAATGAATATTTATTTAAAACAAAATAACTGTTCAGTGCAATCGCAGGTGCAGTTTCAGGCAGATTATTTAATTAATATCTTAGAAGTTAAAGTTAAATTACCGCGCGAGAACACGAGACGACCGACGACGACATGCGAAGCGAGGGCGTAGGTACCTATACAACATTGGACCACAAGGCGCTCTGTCCGTCACTGTTGCCAAAAAATATAAAGGCATGTATAAGCTCTATCACCCGAGCAAAGCCGGGCCGGGTCTCTAGTAAAATATCATATTTTTCAAGACCTTCTTCGCACGCGGTGACATCTTCATTAATAATAAAACTTAACTAAGGAAGACAAATGACGTTTCATTCATCTTCCATTCACGTCGTGATAACAATAAAAACAAAACGGGCAAAGCAAGCCCTATACATCAGGCAGTAATGGGTCCCGACAACTGTCGGCAGGTGACGCTGGATCATAAAGAGCATTACTGCGATGTTGCGACCAATTCATTGGAGTTAGCGGAAATAATGCACTAACTTTTCAAATCAACACACGAGCCAGTTTGTTCTGCCGAAGTTCAATGGAGCCGCGGTGTGCGAGTGTGACAATATTACGCGAACTATTTTGAACAACTTCTGACTATATCACGATTCAGCATCAATTTAATCATTACATCTAATTTAGTAATATTCAGAGAACTAGGAATAGTGAAATAATTTAAGGGAGGCTTTCGCTCAGTTGTGGAACATTTATAGTTAATAAAAATACTACAAGCCCTTTGATACTGGTCTAAGATACGTATTTGAAACGACCTACACCCATCTGTTTATTGAATGAGACATATTTTTTATGAAAGATAATTCACAGAAGAATATGAATCACAAAAATTGCCTAGCAAAATGTCTAATCTTACTTTATGGTACATATTTATAGTGAATCCCGCTCTGAATTTGAATTTTTAAAGCCTGTCTATTTTAAAGTATGTCTATCTCTTTCACATTTTTTCGCAGGCACGTTTACGTAACTATAAATATGTACCATAAAGTAAGA
>JADGIL010025023.1:0-12684 GCA_020352625.1 Cactoblastis cactorum | reverse complement strand
AAAAAACCGTATAGCAATGAAAACGGTCTGTCTGTAAGTGCGCAAAGCAGAGCAAGCGCCGTGGGCACAGGGCCGGACTGGCCGTTTATCGGCGCACGCGCATTCCCCACCACGCCCCCGCCCGCGGCCGCGGCACGACCACCACGCCCCGCGGCCGCGGCCGCGCGGTATCTGGGAAAATTTGAATAATCAGTACGAACCTGGACGGACTCTTGAAGTACTATCTTGGAATACTACATATAGAGACCCCAGTTAGGCAAATGAACCACAGACCTTGCAAAGAAACAAGCTTGCGTCATGCGTATAGTATATTAACATCTAGATAAGAACAATGAAAACTTTAGATAAATTAATTTACTATTTCCTACCTAGTTTATGAATCAAAATTCTATTAATTTTTTAAAATAGTTCGTTTCGTTATTTTAGAACTACAAAAAATTAAATTAATTATTAGATTATTTTTTGCTATATCATGTCATAACATAAACCTACTAAATAACGTTAATTATAACTTATTTTAGCAGCTTCCCAAACAAAATTTCCCTATCCCTTCCCTATCCCGAGTCCGTCTCTGCGCGATGGCGGACTGAGAGCGCGTGAAATACTGTAGGATGTTATGGCCGCGCGCGCCGCCATTATAATGAGGCGTTATTTATTGGGCCAGCCTTTGCTAATCACTTCACATACGGGTCATATATACAGAAAATAATATGTTTAATCTTTTATATACTTTTCAGATACATTTAATAATTTTTTACTCCCATCGTTAACCCGGTAACATCCACAGGAGTGACGCTTCGGAGCCCGAGGTGGAGATTTGGTAAGGTCACTGGTTTTTACCTAAAGCGATCTAAGTACCATCTAACCTCTGCAACCTTCTGTTTTTTTTATAGGCCGGCAATGCTTGTTTTGCAGTTGTCTATGGGCGACGGTGATCACTTAACATCACGTGACCCGCCTGCTCGTTTGCCTCCCTCTAACATAAAAAAATATTTAAAAAAATCTTCGCAAGCAATAAATACTTAGCTGGCTCTCGCCTCTCATATCTGCATGTCAAAACTATTTACAATATAACCCCTGCGTGAGATAACATTATCTATAATGAAATGGACCGTTTTGATAGGCAGCTGTTATGAGTAGCAGAACGCAGTCAATCTTCATCGGTTTCGTCGTAATGACCCGTACGGAAATCACTTTCGATTGTATGTTAATATGTAATGGCACTCATAATGTTGGGATGTACTCGCATCACTGTTTAGGTATTGCTAAATCACATTTGGTATTTGAAATGACATGGAAGCAGAAAATTTATAAACCTGCTTCGTAAATGGACCTTTAGAAAGCATAAGAGGAGATTGATACCCAGAAGTGGGACAGAATAGGTAAGAACCTAACTTTTGCTAACAAACTAATACTTGATTGTAATTATTTCTGATTTTAAATCAAGGGTTCCTAAACATATTTGTTTTTAAGTAAGAGTGAGGCAAACGTACAGGCGGGTCACGTGATGTTAAGTGATCGCCGTCGCCCATAGACAACAACACCCTTCGGGCTCACAGAAGCGTTGCCGGCCTTTAAAAAGAAAGCCCGTGAGGAAGTTGGGCCTCCGGCTCTCCCACTCACCGGACGGATCATGGCGGCTGATAGCCGCCATTAAGGCGTTGGTCTTCTGTGGGAGTGTGGTAATGCCCCAGACGTGCCGGCCTATTCATGCTGCAGGCTAAAACAGCATGCAGCAGGCTCATACCGCTACGAATTTGTTGTATATTTTGTTTACTGCCCGCTTTGAGAATAAATAATTTTTTAACGGCCCCCATTATTTCACCTATTTAAAAAAGCCTCTACTCTACACAACACCCCCATTTTTTTCTGGGTCTCTTACCGCCCCCTTTAGGCCTACAGCGCCCACAAAGGGGCGTTATCGCCCACTTTGGGAAAGACTGTTCTAAACAGTGATCAAAAATGGAATTATGCGCCAGTTTTGAAGTGGATAGATCGACTGTTAATTTCAGCACTGTAAATGTTTGTAAAAGTATACTTATATATTATTTATGAAGCTTCTAATTCAGACACAAAAATGCAATAAAATATTTCTAGTAATTCGTTTGCAGGATTTTTTTATCCGAATACGTATAAAAGTAAAGAGAAGTACTCAATATAAAGAAAACTTAGTTACAAATATACAAAGATTGTTGCGGTCTAAACAAGAAGATAAACCATTTTTCATACTAAAGAGTCTCAAACCCACTCACGGCTAACGAGATCAGTTATCCTCCATCTCACTTTACCAGCTATTGCTGTACTCCTCTTGGATCTATAGAATGTGAAAACAACTACAATTATTTTATAAACATGTTATGACAAACTAGCTGAAAAAGTTTTGCAAATAAATTTAAATAATTACGAAAAGAATGTACGTGTATAAAACTGTCTTATAAATTCAAAATTCTTATTTTGTATTAGATTTTACCTTAAATAAATAAATATTATACATATATTATTATCATATATTATAAAACATCTGGTAAGTTGTTTTTTTTTTCATTAAAGTTTATTAACTGAGTATTAGTTAATAAACTTTAGTTAATCCTAGTCATTATAGTACATACAAAATGAATTATTAATCGCTTGTTAAAAAAAGAAGTTATAACCAGTATAAGGAACAACACAATATATTACAAAAGATATTTTTTATGAAAGAAGGAGGCAAGTGAGCAGGAGGGTCACGTGATGTTAAGTGATCACTGCCACCCATGAACACCTCAAAAACCCGGGAGGTATTTTAAGATTCGCTGGGCTATAAAGATTATTCGTATAACTTTTTAAGTAGGAGGAATTAAACAACAGTGCAAACAGGAACACCATAACATGTACGTACGTATATGGCGAAACATCCCATTACAATTTATTACGTGTTGCCTTTTGGTACACCATTGACAGCTAGCGATAGTTGTAATTAGTCAATGAGTCCATTATTTAGGTATGGGTATGGTTAGATCGTTGTAATAACTATAGAGTAAGATCCAGAAGCCCCCAGACCTATGTCATTTTAGTAATGCTGAAATTTCTAAGACTATTTCTTCTGCCAGATGTCTTGAAGGTTATATAAAAAAGAATTATTAATTTATCTATACTATTTACATTTTGCCGCGTAAAAAAAAATAAAGTGTCATTATTCGGAATAGCTGAAGACGTTATTTTAAATAGTTAATACAATTGGACAGGTCAGTTATTTCGTTTATAGTTTTTATTGTATGTTTAATTTTATATTAGTTTTTAATTAAACTTAGTTTGCCTACCCCTATGAGAAAATGGCGTGATCATATGTATACTAACTTATTACCTTGTGGGTAACTTACTTATTAGATTATGGATTAAAAACTTATCAATTTGAAATTTGGTATGAAGATTGGGTCAGTGTTTTTTACATATTTTGTAATTGAATAAAACAGAGTTTTTTTTTTTTATGGCCGAGATGACCCATGGAGTCACAGAAGCATTGCGGGCCTTTAAAAAACCATTATTTTCAGTTTTAATGATTACAAGGGCTGTTGGTTCCCTTTGAAAATAAAATACATATAGAGATATATAGATATAAAGAAGTAGGCTCAAACAAGGTGTTCCTTCCAGTACCGTATATTTGGCTTCATAGCCAATAAAAACAAACCCATCACTGTGGCCCACAAAAAGTAACGAGGATAACAGAGAAATTAAATCGAGGCAATTAAAACACGGCCGAAAAACGTTTGCCAAGATGTATTGTGCTTATTGGAATGTACAGGACGTTCCGAATTGATGGGGTACTTCTTTTAAAATAGATTTATCATTAACTTATGCCCGCGACATCGTCCGCGCGTAACTTCTATTGTCAATAATCTCTAATCTCTAGTTGTAAGCGGCGTATCAAAATGAACTATGCTATATTTTAAGTTAGACCTTCTACCATACAACTCTGAAAACCGCATCAAATTTCGTCCAGTAGTTTTCGTGTGATGCGAGTACAAACATACAGATAGATAGACAAACATTGTAAAAACAATAGTTTTATCTTCTATAAGCCCTATAAAGGTCCCCTATATACTTCTTTCTTACATATCTCTGATGTGCAGACATAGCTCAGTTACATTTTTATTATATGTATAGATTAGCCGACCCGTGTCCACTTGGGCCCACTCGTGCCCAAGTTAAAATATATTTTATAGCACTCCTGAATACTTTAGCTTTCTGATTGTAAAAGGATTTTCAAGATCGGTTCAGTATTTCCGAAAATTAGCTCTTACAACAAACAGATTTACAATCTTTATAATAATTAATATAGATAGATATATTTATCGCATAAGACTTGCCATTATATGTATATTTATATAATTTACTTAGAATTGATATTGAACCGATTTAAATCTTTAATTAAATAATAAAATTGTTCCTATTTCAATTATTTTTTAAACAGACTTTATAAATAATATTTATTTTTATTTTAAGAACTAACCAACCAACATTTCGAAAAATTCGCTTCTGTGATAAATAAAAGTCTTATAAATGCATGGATGGATATCGTGTCAATTTTTGATAGGTTTTTTTAAAATTTTCTATTGTCTATTACATTGTAAATGTAATAATGTATAAATAATGTTAGTACACATCAAAAGCACAATACATAGAAATATATAACTGTCTTGAAAAAAAAAGAAAACAATTTTTCATCACCCTGTGAACAAAACTTTGTTTTGTATGGGCCGGTGAGTCAGCATTATCTCCAATTGAGGGGCCGCTAGTACCATTGCTTTTAGAATTAGTTCCAAACTAATCTGTCACCCGGTTGCACAAACGCCTTGAATGCTTTTATGACACATTATTAATTATTATCTTCTATATATAGTATAATAAAATTGTAACTGAGCTATGTCTGTAAATGGAAGATCCATATTTAAGAAAAAAATATATAGGGGCTCTTTATAGGACCTTTAGAATACAAACAATTAGCTTTAGAAGCCAAAACGATTGTTTTTGGAATTTTTGTTTTACAATTAAAATTAAATACAAACAATTAAATACAATTTTATTATATGTATAGATAAATCTAAAGGTGCAATAGACTTTAGTAACATTTACTGCAAAAACATGACTTGGTGCTTGTTTTACTTGCGTTGTTATTAAATAGATTTCATAATAATGTCTCTATTTTTTTTATGTAAGAGGGAGGCAAACGAGCAGGCGGGTCACTGTTATGTGATCGACCGCCCATAGACAACTGCAACACCCACGGGGTCACAGAAGCATAGCCGGCCTATAAAAATATCCCCCGCTCTCCCCATTTGGGGAAGTTGGCCTTCCGGCTCTCCCACATACCGGACGGAACATGGCGGTTGATAGCCACCATTCAGGCGTCAAACTTCTGTGGGAGTGTGATACTTCCCTGGACGAGCCGGCTCATTTATCCTGCAGGCAGCAGCAAGCAAAAAAAAGCAAGCAGCAGGCTCATACTAAAAGTACGCACACGAAATTCCGCTAGTAACAGTCCAATGCAAATCGGTTCCCATAGATCTCCATGCAAAACAACAAACACAGAAAGCCAATGGCCATTGAGAAAACCTATTATGTTAATTTAAAACACATCAGAGCTCCGATAGCATCTCGGCTCGTTCACACCACACCTCCGAAAACAATAGTTAATAAGATGATTTATATCGATTCGAGATACTGGCTTCGACACGTCCCGACATCGATTTAGCATAATCTCGCTTTCGGATCGAGTTGCCCTCGTACAGATGTTTGGTTGGAGCGAGTGGTATCCTTAATCAGAGGTGGTTATGATAATGCGGGGAGGTGTGAAAATCGATTGTTGATATCGTCGATTGGAAAACACGGTGAATACAATTTCTGACGAACTAATCCGTTCGATTTTTTCCTCATTTTTTAAAGCTGTATTAGTATCTAATACCTACTCTATCTCTAATAGAGGTGAGCGTTGGATAAACGAACTGTTTTCTTAAACAGTTTATCGGCGTGAACGGATAATCTAGTCTATGATCCATATGTAAACTGGTTGACGGCATGACCGGCCCACGCTAAAAAATGTCGCGACTCGGCTGCAAGACGCGCGTCATTGCGACTTAACCAATCAACAAAGTCGAAAATTAGACTGATTTTTCAACCAAATTTCCAACAACTATAAACGGTCTCATTACTTTGACAATAAAATCATCAGCGATCTTCTACTAAGATTGTTATATCGACTGCAATAATTATTAAGCATGATTTTGGTAATTAAGGAAGAAAAAAATGGGTTGAAACCTGCCATGTAACAACGTACTGAACATACTTATATAAATTTTTAAAATTGCCAACCTTTGGATTATGTTATTTAATGAATTAATCTATAGGAATATGTAAACTGTAAAATAAATGCCATGAAAATTCCTTGTTCTGGCATAAAATGATCATATGTCATTATACAGATGCAGCATTTATTCCTTGCAGGGTAGACAGAGCCCAGTGTCGTGAGACTTGAAGGTCCCGCTTAGCATATGAGTGCGTATGGTGATGCATTCATATCGCCTGCATCCGTGTTTAATTAAATACCAATAAAATTAACATCAATCCCTCTTAAATCAAAGATTTTTATCTATTTTAATTACGCATAAATTTCACCTCATACTAATTTGTACATTTTACTAAATATTATTGCTTACGTTATTTAAAAAAAAATTATTACTTATAAGTATGTTGTTTAGGCTAACCTCTTTTTTCTTTACTTTTATACAAATTAACGGAAGTAAAAAACTAATTTTGCTACGATTACGTTACATTTCTTAATATTTAGGTTCATAACTACTTGATTTATTTACATTTTAGTAAATACAATACATTTTTCACAGTTCTCGAGTAAAAGGCGAGCAAAGTTCGTTCACCCGCCGGACTGAATTACAAGAAAAAAAAAATATTTACAATAAAATTCTATTGAAAGTACCGTTGCTGGATTCGAACAAAGCGACTTCCGTGAAACATTGAATTCGGCGCAATAAGCCATGGAAAACAATCTAAGTTTTATCAAAATCGATATCTCGTGTCGCGGAATCGACAATGGTTGACGCGGAGCGACGCTGCCTCCCAGTTGGGCAATTAATTTGGTAAGAGTTTGAGTACAGATTATTAAGTTTGGTTGCGGGCCGAAAGCACGATGACGAGTCGTTTCGTCCCTAGTCTATGTTATTATAAAATAATGAAAGCCAAGCCCCCGCTGCGCCGTACAATTGGCCTGCTTAACCGCCTCACCACCGTTTAACTATTTTAATTTTTCGTTTGCCTACTAACGGTTTTCTTAGACTGTATCTGAGTGTATCGGCGGTCGTTTCTGCGCCATAAGTCCGCCTTCCTGTTGTTGTGTTATTTAATTAATTTCTTGTTGTAGAGGTATTCAAATGTATGTTGCTGTAAGTGTGTCGGCTGGAATATAATTTATCGTTTGACATATTGTTAGACATATCGAAACCTTTTGAGTTTTGGTCTTATTCGTAAACTAAGTATGTATGTATGTATGTTAGAAACAGATAATAATGATAAAGCTTGAAATAACAGCGTGTATTGTCTATTGTAATTTAAATAACATTGCGAGTGTTATTTCTAATCCTCCTTTCCTTAATTGCAATCGAGATAAAAGTATCTAACGAGCATATGTTAAAGAGCAATAAAAACAAGAGGGTCTCAATTAAAAAATTGTCTATTTTAGCATTAATTATTGCAAAATATCTTCTTGTTAAAATACCCACCGGCTAATTACATTTACACATAAAAAGGAATTAGCAAGTTAATTTCGCGCGTCGCACGCATGCGCGACATACGCCGCGATCGTCGCGCCGCCATGTGGCGGGCGGGTGTTATCTCGGCATCTTCACGCACCACCGCACGTGCGCGCACGCACCCCCTGCCGACGCCATAGGTTCTTGTGTTTTAGCCAACGTGCTAAGTGGCCAGTGTGGTCGTTCCAATTTTGAATTCTATTTAAAAAACGTTAAATGATCAGCCAGTTTGTTTTGTTTAACGGTTGATACTGGCAGAATGTTTTTTTTTTACAAATGAAACATTTTTGTTACATTAATTTTTTAAATCGTATTTTACAAAGTCTGATTTTTTTTATGAAAGAGGGAGGCAATCGAGCAGGCGGGTCACGTGATGTTAAGTGATCACCGCCGCTCATAGACACCTGCAACACCCGAGGGACCACAGAAGCGTTGCCGGCCTTTAAAATTTGATATTTTTATCATAGTACATAAAGCCTTTAACAATCAAAAAGGACGACTTAAGTTGAATATTTACTTAAGAGACGACTATATAACATAGAAAGAATTCTGATAAAACTTATGTTAAGGATTATCTATTTATACCAAAGTTACCAAAATGTATAAACAAGTGAGGTAAGCAAATAAATATAAATGAATCTAAGTTGAGACAAGCGTTCGGTCAACATGAACTTTAATCAATGAAGTTATGCGGCGTCTTTGCGGTTTAACTAACCGAGTAAATGTTTGAATAGGAAGGGAATTGGATAAGGTACATGCAAAAATTATAGATAAAAACAATATGAAGGTAAACGTGGAAGCCGTAATAGAAATAATAATTTTTAGACATCGACACCTTAATGTCGATGTCTACATGCCGATACGACATCGGAACCTTCAAGAAAAGAGCGTATAAATCCTTTAAAGGCCGACAACGCTCCTGTGACACCCCGGGTGTTGCAGGTGTCTATGGGCGGCGGTAATTACTTAACATCACGTGACTCGCTAGCTCGTTTGCCTCTCTCTGCCATAAAAAAAGTTATTTCGAATTTTTATGTTCTGAGGCAAACCTAGACAATCCTTGATTAGCCTAAAATCGCGTCAATTATACGAATATTTATCTGGTCAAAACTGGTCTGGACCAAAACATGCCACGTTTTTCTTTTTTTAGATTCACGCAGATCTCATGAACCATGATATGAACGATGAACCATCACAGATGATGTATTTTTGTTCCCGATATATTATAACAACAATGTATACTTATGCATTAAAAAAAGAAAAAGGATTTAAAATATAAAACTATGTTTTTTGCCGTTTTTTTGATATGGTACGGAACCCTTCATGCGCGAGTCCAACTCACACTTGCCCGATTATTTCTATATACTCGAAAAAGTTACCTTAAAAAAATTCCCGAAACTTTCACGAGATTCTGTTTATAATATTAATTTACATGAATATTAGGTCTTATACCGCATCCAAGCCCAAATCCTGGTTCCCACGAGCATAGTTCGGCTCGTTACAAGGCATGTCCGCGGAACGCTGACTCAGCGCCTCCTCTTTAACTCGCCTGTGATTGTTCCTCGCGCCATTGTCTGTCAAGTCTACTGCCATTGACAACACTTCGAAATAGATAAATAAAAATATATCACTTTTTTTTCTGTCTTATCTATTTTTTTTTATGACAGAGGGAGGCAAACGAGCAGGCGGGTCACGAGATGTTAAGTGGTTATCGCCGCCCATAGACAACTGCAACAGCTACAGTTACAGAAGCGGCCGTTGGTTACAAAAGCGGGGTTGCCGGTCTATAATAAACCTTTAAACTGCCCTCCCCATTTGGGGAAGGCGGAGAAGTTGGGCCTCCGGCTCTCCCACTCACCGGACGGAGCATGGCGGCTGATAGCCGCCATTCAGGTGTCGGTCTTCTGTGGGAGGGTGGTACTTCCCAGGATGTATTCCCATTCATGATGCAGGCTAACAAATCTATGTGAGTTGTACTTCGTGGGTGGGGAAATTTTTGCCCAGCACTGCTGCTTATCGGAAAAAAAAAATTAGCCTTTTTTCCGGTTATGTTTCCATACTTTTGGAGTTATCCTTATTTTTTGTTATATTATTTATATATGTCAAATAATTCCGTTACTTGGCAAGTTTCATGTATTTACATATTTGACGACCTCTGTGGTGTAGCGGTTAACGTGGCTGACCGCTACCCAAAAGATCCCGGGTTCGAACCCCGGCCAGGTCATGATGGAAACGATATTTTTCTGATTGGCTTGGGTCTTGGATGTTTATCTATGTGTGTATTCGTTGTATAATATAGTATCGTTGAGTCAGTATCCCATAATATAAGTTTCGAACTTAGTTTGGGGCTAACTCAATCTGTGTGCTTAGCTGCTATATATTTACAATTTATTATTTATTTCTTACTACCAAATTGATAAATCGTTTTTCATCTTTAGAAGAAGGTTTTTTTTAAGGTCCTTTATGAAAATAGCAATTTAATAGCAATGTACTGTAATTTAATGAAAGTTTTATTGAAATGTCAAATTTTTAATAAATTTTTTGGTAGTATAATTTTACCAAAAAGGTATCTTAAGTCAAATTTAAGTTGACTATTTATATTTATATCTGTGGCCAAACCCCTCCCCCCACGCCCAGCCCGCAGTTCTACAGTTAATTACTTTTTTTAAGACAATACGCATTCTCTTGTGCAATTCGTGTAAGATTAATTTGCTATTAGACCATACAATATGTGGGCGAAAAGTTATGCAATAATCAGGTCACATATTTTGATGATAGTTCCTGCTTCTTTTATTTAATATGAACGACTAGCTTTTACCTGTGGCTACGCTAGTATATAGTTAAGTGATCACCGCCGCCCATAGACAACTGCAACACCCGGGTCACAGAAGCGTTGCCGGCTTATAAAAAACCACCGCCCTCCCCGAATGGGGAGTTTTGCCAGCAGTTTTGTAACTCAATGACGATACTAAAATTTTATATAAGTATATATGTAAAAAAATATATTTTAAACATGGAAATAGTTGGGGTCAATACAGAAAATAAAAAAAATAAAATCATTGCGGCCAGAATTTCTTTATACTCGTGTCCTAAACTTATTAGGCAATTTATTAAAAAGTCACCACAGCGCTAACAACGCATTTACAAACTCATTTGTAATCAACACTGGCTGGTAATTACTTATTTTTTTTAACAATATGTTTTTTACCACCCGCCTGAGTCTCGACTCTCCATGTGGCCAGTACCTTCCACTGATCGGTGTCAGAGGTCACAGCAAACATTGACCGTCGGATGGTGAAAGGGAGAATCCATTGTTCGTCTGTGATTGACCGGTGTGGCGTAACTATGTGCCTAATTTGCCCATATTTGTAAATTTGTCGGAAGTGCCAATTGGGGAAACTTTGAATTCGGTAATAAACAATATACGAAATAAAATAATTACAGCACAAAAATCAGATTTTTGTTGAAATTTAAAAAAAAAATGGTAATCGAAGACTGACGCCTGAATGGTGGCTATCAGCCGCCATGCTCCGTCCGGTGAGTGGGAGAGCCGGAAGTCCAACTTCTCCGCCCTCTCCAAATGGGGATAGCGGAGGTTTTTTATAGGCCGGCAACGCTTCTGTAACCCCGCGGGTGTTCCAGTTGTCTATGGGCGGCGGTGATCACTTAACATCTCGTGACATAAAAAGAAAATCTCGACTGGTTCATGGCCTACTTAAAGATTTCAAATAAATATTAAGGTATTTTAGCTCAACACAGATGCCAATAGCAAAAGCTTCACAAAGTCTATAGATAGAATCTCTCCTCACCTTCGCCAAGTATAAGTAACTCAATTCAAATAAGATCAAAAATCTTTTGCCGTAGCTGATACAAAAATGTGTGGACCTGACTACAGCACTAAGTCTACTCATACTTATATTTACACGTAAAAGTTATTAATATAAAAATTTAAAAACCTCGACACAATATAACAAAACACACGTCAAAATTACCGCTCTTTTTGGGTCAGGGGTTAAAACATAGCTAAGAACACTCTCGATTAAGTGATCTTTCTAACAATAAAAAAATATCTAAATCGGTTCAGACAGCACACACACACACACAACCACACACACACAGACACACACACACACACACACACACACACACACACACACACACGCGCGCGCGCACAAAGAAAGCTTGAAAGAGAATGATAGGCAGTGTAGTTAGTAGCAGATTTTTTTGCCTTTCCAAGGATTTCTATAAAGGTGAAGTGATATGAGCCCTGCTGAAGAAAGTAGGTCTGACGTGGCGTCCCGTGTCGGGGGCACATTACCCCGTATTTGCATAGTAATCGCGACGGACGGCGTTTAATTGTAGCCCTCCGGTGGCTCCGGTAGACCCCGTGTACGGTCGCCAGATCAGTCACAATTATATATATTTTTACCCGACTGCGGCAGAAGGAGGGTTATTTTAACTTATTTGTGGCATGCTCCTTTGGACCCAAACTTTCCTTACTACCTTTGGACAACGACTTTTGTAAAAACATGAAATAAGTAAGAACAATTTTATACCAATACAAATTATTTACAATATTTTTCAGATATCGGATAAACAGCGTTTAAGTATGAAGTAAAAATTTTACTTAGACACAAGAATTCTGTGGTGTAACGGTTAACAAACTTGACCGATACTCAGGAGGTCCCGGGTTCGGTCCCTGCTGGAAAATGACCTTTTTCTGATTGGCCTGGGTCTTGGACGTTTAACTATATATATATATATATATATATATATATATATATATAATATGTCGGGGAAAAAGTTCCTTCGCATTTTTTAAGAAAATTCAAAACATTTGATATTATAGATTATTGACATTTAACTAAAGAATGAATGAACAAAT
>JADGIL010025017.1:2066-14120 GCA_020352625.1 Cactoblastis cactorum | reverse complement strand
GTTTTCTTTCTCCTATACTGAACAGATTTAACGTTAAGAATTATTATCAGCAAACACACTTAGTATATCCGCCTTTGTTGACATTTGGTTCAGCAAATTTTTATCCCCATTTGTATCGGAAATCTGAAGTAAGTTTAATTTCTTTTTAAAAATAATGAAATAACCTCATCAGGGCGTTTTATATCAAATCGGAACGTAATGAACGGCGCTAACGAACACTTTTGTTGGAATTAGCGAATTTAGCGGTAAAAACGAAACTCGTAGGTATAATCTTTTTATGCTAAATATTTCACTGTTTCTCATTATAGATATTGATTAGTCAAAAATAGTTAGTTCGTTCTCCTTTCTGAATTTAAGTAGAATTGTAAATTGTTCATTGTAAATAGACTAGTGACTACACTATTTAAGTGTTAGGAAAAATAAGTGTTACCACATGTGTAAAGAATCATAACTTCTTCGAATAGCAAGAGCGATTATGGCAATAATTTAATAGCGCACATTGGTAAATGTTGAGAAATAATACCACAAACATTTTATCAATTTTATCCCAAAATATTTAGATGTTTGAGTAAAAGGAGAGCGATATTCTAAAGATAACTTGCCAGTATTTTTCCGCAAAAACAAATTACCTAGCACACATAAACACGGTTACACACACAAGGGACTGACTGTATAAAGGTAAATGAGTACATAGGACGACTAGGCTTTATAGTCTACCTATACGTAGGAAAATCTGTTTAAGGTTTATACGTGCACATACGTTCGTTCTCACAGACATGAAGCCGAGACTAATAGGAGTCGACGACGGCAATAATCCGACCTAGAGTTTTGAGTATATTAGAGAAACAAAATCGCACAATATGTATTTTTAAAGCTATTTTTTTTTATAAGTAGTATGTAAATAAAATAACTAGCATACATGCTATGTTTAGCTAAGAAGTATCATACAACGGCTCGTTTGATGAGGCAGATGGTCAAATCGCACTCATTTGTATGAGAATAGGTTTAAAGATCTTTATAGACCCATAAAGAATACAATTCACTTACAATGAGTCTTTAAACTAATAATAACAATTGTGTTGAATATTACACGCATTAAACAAGCCGCCGAATATGTTTCAATATTCATTATTTATCCTATAATATAAATAACTCGTGTTGTAAATGCAAAACGGTGTTTTAGATCTTTTTACTTGCATAATCTCTATTTATTTCGCATCGTCGCTTCTATTGGATTTTGTCTATAGTATAAGCCTCAATTTGCAGCCTAGTCTATATAAAGGGAACGTACGTCGCGTCACCAGGCCAGTGTAAGCTCGTAAATCGGTCAATATAGGTCCAATAGCTCGTTAGGGTAGCGAAGCCAACGCCTGAATAAACATTCTGGGCGTTTTTGAAAGTTTCTTGGCACGCCTATTGATTTAATAAAGAGGTATTTTTTTCTGACACCAGAAATAAAGCCATTTGAAGCTCAGATATCGATACAATATTTTCAGAATATGCTTCAACGGTTGTCGCATTTTTTTTTCATTTGCACAAATAGTTAAAATAAAACATGCATATAAAATGGATGATGTCATTATGTGCATTTCTTTATATGACTGCTTGCCTAACCACCTGAAAATGTTACAATATATGTTTTTATAATTTTAAAATTTATACAATATTTTGTTCTAAATAAGTAAGCAGCAAATATCATGCATACATAATACACTGGACAAAGTATATTTTAAGATTAGTATAACATGAGTTACTTTAAATAAACATTTTGAGTATATACATACCTATATATTTTTAGAAACGCCATATTGATTGGTGATATAAATACGTATATACAAATGATATTTCGTACCTTGAGTTATTGTAATTGGTTTCAATTACGATAATCCATAATATTAATAGGGATGAAGTAAATGAAAAATATTTTTGTAACGTTAATAACTTCAATGACGGAATCGGTTTAGAGCACCTCGTAAAATTGTAATTATACATATATGCATTATTTTCACGGTTAGAAAAGTACCTGAAAATATTAATGACTACTAATGGCTTGTTGATTCTCTAATACATTACCCTCTCTCACACAAACAAATATATACTTACGTAGTAGAGTAACGATAAAGGGAATTGGGTCCGAATACATTTGCATAGGTTATGCGATCCTATCAACAATCTATTACAACTTCGATTGTTGCCGCTGGTCAGTATAAATTACTTTGAAGCAGTATTGAAAATTGAGACC
This sequence comes from Cactoblastis cactorum, assembly GCA_020352625.1. Taxonomy (NCBI): domain Eukaryota; kingdom Metazoa; phylum Arthropoda; class Insecta; order Lepidoptera; family Pyralidae; genus Cactoblastis; species Cactoblastis cactorum. The sequence goes on along the minus strand of JADGIL010025017.1, from coordinate 11,878 downwards.
CGTGTTCCTACATAAAACTTAAGTTAGATGGATCGATAAATCATTGAGAAAATACACCATAGAAAATACAAATTCTTATAAAATAATTTTAGACTAGAAATACAAAAATAACCGTGATTGTGTTTCAGTGATACGAATAGTGAGTACCTCAGCGTGGATTTTACTCAGAGAGCAATACATGAAATTTCACATATGTACGTGCGGAAGATTATAGACGTGCACCTGCGTCTGTGTTAATCCGAATAATCGATTCAAAGAATTTTGCATCTTTTAGAATACAATCTTTGAGCAATAGTGGGTTATGTCTTAAAGAATCTTATCGATGTGTTTTATCGATCTCTAAGGATATTATTTTTATGACAAGACTTACATATAATTAATCTCCCCTATAAGCCTCTTTAGAAGTCACGACAACTTGACATTTTGCAAACGACACTTAAACACTCGCAACTTTCATTTTCATTTAATTATGCCGTAATGTAAAGGAATAAGGTATATTTTTATGTGTTTCGAGCGAAATGAGCCGTAATGGGGAGAGTTGGAAAGGCGAAAGTTGAGGACACTCAGTGACATTCATTCTGAACAAAGTAGGACAATCAACTAAGTCCTTTGCGCGTTACATTTTCATTATATACTAGCTGACCCGACAGACGTTATCACGTCTAAACTATTATTGATATTTATGTAAAAGTATAATTTCGTTTTCTTGAATTTTAAAATGTTCCTACAGACTTACAATCCTTTTTTCGTAAGAAACTTCCACAGAACATAAATAAACACAATAAAAACAAAGAATTAATGAAATAGTTTTTATTTCCAATAAAATAGACATTTATTTATATACGTAAATGAATTGTGGCCTGGTATTGGTTTCCGAGTCAATAAAAATTTACGTTTCATTCAATCGTGAGCCAGAATCGAGTACTACTAAGGAAACTTTGTATAAGTGCGAGATTTTTTTTTAGTATTTTTATAGATTTTTTTATGTCATTGTAGTTTTATTATCACTATTTCTGAATCTCAATTGCACCAATAAGTCTCTAATTTCGCTAAGCGTGGCCTTCAAGTCTCGCGTCGTCGCGTCGCGTACGTACTTGACCGATACTCAGGAGGTCCCGAGTTCGAGCCCCGGTCAGGTCATGATGGAAAATGATCTTTTTCTGATTGGCCTGGGTCTTGGATGTTTATTTATTATAGTGTATTTATTATAAAATATAGTATCGTTGAGTTAGTATCCCATAATACAAGTCTCGAACTTAGTTTGGGGCTAACTCAATTTGTGTGATTTGTCCCTATATATATATAAATATATAATATATGTATGTATATTGAAAACTGTATCTGTATCTCATACATATATATAATATGAATGTAATGTGATTACAGTACCAGGTATTCAGAAATGCCGGAGAGCATGAAAGCCAATATTTATCCGATCCCTCCAGAGCCTAAGCGGCTTGTATGCGCAAACCATTATGCAGAGAGCATATCAACACAGTCTAAGCGGTTTGAACAATACACATTTAATTGACTGTTGACGCCGGGAAATTGAACTAGAGTGTTTGTCTTATATCAAGATTGGCGTTCTTATATTCTGAAAGATATTGACGCGTGCGTAGGAGGCTGCTCGCGGTAGGAATTGTCGTGTAGAAACTGTGTTGTTACTAAAATGCTTGATGGAATTCCGATTCCCTCTTGCTTCTGATTATTTAGAGTTTATTTATATGTTTCTCTATCGCTTTAGGTAGATACCTGTAATGATAGTGTTAAGAATTGTGTGTAAATAATTGTTTTTGTTTTTTGTCACATTCAGGAGTTAAACCGCATAAAATTTGTTTCTTTTGGCTTTATTTTCAATAAGGTTTATGTAATTTATCATCATATCCTACATTACTCCCCTTCGTATTGCTATGGCTAGGTCAAGTAGAAGTCAAATTGATTTCAAGCAAAAAATGTAAAACAAATGTCTGTAAAAGATTTATTCGTCTGTCCTCAGCTCACAACGATCTTCAAGACATTGAAAATGGTACGAAATAAGAGAGCAACAGTAAGTAATAACCTTTCACACAATACTACTATTTATAATTATAAGAAATAAAAGCAAAAACCACTCACTCATCACGAAATCTCAGAAACTACAAGCGCTAGGAGTCTTGCATGGAGGTTCCTTTTATGACCTAGGTCCATTCTAAGACTAGATTATGCAAAATTCCTCAGACCTCTGGAATTATAGGCCACGAGAGTAGCCGCGAGAAAAACTAGCACATTATAAATATAACTAAAACTTTTTTAATCAGAACTAATAAATTTTGAAAGAATGGCAATATTCTAAAAGGTAAAACTGAAACAATACTCGTGATTAATTCTCCTTCATAAGATAATTTCCAAAACAAAACAGACGCCCACGAATGATAAAACGAAATTAAAATTTATATTGGTATCCGCCACGGGCGAGAGGAAATAACTTTCATTTCCTGCTGATTCTATTGTTTTGCTGTTATTTACTTATCTATGTACGTGTTAATCATATTCTGGACATCACTTGTTGAGAATATTTGTAAATTCTCCTTACTACATACGCTGAAATTTGCACTGTAAATACAATCTTAGTACGAGTATAAAAAGTAACCCCAAAATATCTTTTTTTTAAGACAAAACATTATTCTATGAAAAATAGATAATATCAACAAATATCAAATAAAAATTCTTTATATTTTATTATTATATATATAATTTTGTCACCTCATTGTAATTTTTGTTTGTTGTTGCCCTCGACATAAATATCGATAAATATATCGATTAAAACAACTCGCATCCCTACTAATAAGCAAAAATATTATCATTTGTCAATAGACATAACACTCAATTGTCTAATGCAGTACATAATGTATGTACAACATCCTTTACGCATGATTTTTTTATGACAGAGGGAAGCAAACGAGCAGGCGGGTCACGTGATGTTAAATGATCACCGCCGCCCATAGACACTTGCAACATCCGGGGGGTCACAGGAGCGTTGCCGGCCTTTAAGGGATTTATACGCTCCTTTCTTTAAGGTTCCGATGTCGTATTGGTCCGGAAATATCGCTGCAGGCAGTTCGTTCCACAGCATGGTCGTATGTTAAATAACGTGTGATACAATCAAATTTATTTACAACCGCTCAAGAGATATTGATTGCCAATAATAGACTCCGCGAATTCGGCTGTAACATTTATATGGAGCCATCAAATTCCGGAGTGAAGTATATTCTCTGATTCAGATACGACTTTCATTTCTTCTTCCCCTAATTTAAGATTGTTTTGATGCGAACGTTTAAAATCAGCTACCAACTTTTACAATTGCGATTCAATATTGTTAGTATGACATTATTCTCAAGTAATTCTTTAAAATTAATAATTGACATTATCAACCATTTTAACAGCAAATTCCTTGAAAGACAATCCACGAACCTTCTTACGTGTATGAAACAGAATATACAAACTTTTGAATGATTATGGAGAAGCTATTCGCATATTAATTTTACGTTCCAGAGTTCATGCAGAAACAATCCAAACACTGACGAGCGAATATTCTTATATATTATTGTTGATAAATTATTACTATAACTTTCTCAAAAAAATGTCAATATCGATAACGTCAAAAATCGGGTGTCACAGTCTATGGGCGGCTGTAATCACTTAACATCACGTGACCCGTCTGCTCGTTTGCCTCGCTCATAAAAAACATAAACATGTTGAGGCAGATATATCCCGAAATTAAATTAACCGCCATTGTTCAATGTGACTCACGCAAAGACGGGAAAAGGCAGGCGGATAAATGGTAGATTCATAAATACTGTTTATACTGAATGGGAACTTGTTTGTTTTATTGTACCCTGCCTTAATTTCCGCTTTGAAGTGTAACCATTGAAAAATATTTACGTTTTCATTCGCTTTCATCCGTCAGATCTCTTTCATGTTTGAAATAAATAGTTAAAGAATATAACAAACTTCAAATTATCATCAGGTTTGGTACATCTATACATATAATAAAATTGTAACTAAGCTATGTACGTACATGGGAGATATTTAAGAAAAAACATATATAGGGTATCTTTATAAAAGTATTGGTTTTCAGAATTTTTGTATGTCTGTTTGTATGCGCATCACACAAAAACTACCGAACAGATCTGTATGAAATTTGGCATAGCGATGGACTATAACCTACATTAAAAGATAGGCTACTTATTTTCTCGGAAAAATGTACGTTTCCCGAGGGACATAATTTATTGTAACCGAGCAAGGGGTTGACAAGATATTATAGTATCCATTGGTCGGACGAAGTCGCGGACATTAGCTAGTTTGTACTACATCAGCATCTTCGTAGGACTAGATAGCGAACAAACAACACAGAATTTCTTTTTGGTATAGGACCATCGCGAGTTTAACGTTTGGGGTGAGCCAATAGTAAACTACATTAGGAGTAACTAAGAGAGAGTATGTACATTTTGAGTTGTGACTGTCGTATTAACCAAGTGTCAAACGTTTAATTATTTACTTAGTTGTGTAAGTCAATTTTGTGGAGGACGATAGATTTATACAATTTTAACCTGTTCAGTTAGATAGTTTTGCGGTGAAACATGACATTAAATTCACTCTCGAACCCTGAGTGCACGTGTCCAACTTGCATTTAACTGGCCTCATACATTTTTAATTAGTTAAAACACACTGTTCGAACAATGTTACTCTTTGTCAGATTCCTCACCCGAGATCTTACTCACAGACCAAGTTCGCGGGCCGCGTCTGACGTCCTGACGCTAACTTTGTTCAAGCTTTGCCCAAACTAAATTAGATCTCTTTGTTCTTTATTAAAATTCCAACGACCCGCAGATTTCAAGCTAGGAAAACTTCTGCAAGTCTCCCTGGAGAATATTTATTACGGTTCGCTATGAAAACAAAGTATAGCATGATGATAACATTTTGAAATAATTATTCCCTTTTTGCTTAAAATCCGCATTGCAACAGGACGTTTTTTAAAGCAATCAGTTTATAAAACACTTGTGTTTATATGTTATGTGTTCGAAATAATAAAAAATCAATCAATCGTCTTTATTGTGCACCGTAGTTAGGCATTACAGTAGCTGGAATTACATGTTGAAAATATAAAGATATGTACACTATGTGCTACCGCTTGGGTTTAAAATAGTCAATTATTATAAAATAATTACATACATAAGTTTATTTTTAAATTAATATCAATTATAAATTAGTATTATATTTATAAATATAAGTAAAAAATAATTATTATTTAACAATAGATACTTACGTAATGTACATATGTAAGATGAAATACGAAAACTATAAGGATTCCGTTTTTACCATTTGGCTACAGAAACCTAACAAGGGTTGTCACGACGTATGTATGTATATCCTCGCAAATACTTAATGTTCCGATCCCAACCATCTTCCCCGAGTAAATATTTTTATAATAGCTGCTAGACCAAATTACATACTAATTTGGTTACAAAATAAAGTTTTTGCCGATAGTCGTTCTTTTAAATCAATTTGAGTAACTTAATCACCCAAGAGTTCAATATTAATACAGGTAAAACAACGTTCGACATTCCGTGCTCTGTTCGGAGGCAATAAACAGCCGGAAATGCTCGGAAATGACTGCTAAGTGCTTATACGACTCGGCAAAAATGAACGATTCCTGAACTGTAAAAAGATTGAAATGCAGATTTAATTAAAAAGCATGGATGAAGTCAAGATTTACATTTTTAACAGCTCATTCTCAATGCCAGTACTTGAATATCCATTGAATTACAACTGCATTACTCTTTTACAGCGCTCTGCGGGTTAAAAACTTCAATTCATTTGAATCTGTGTACTTAAAACAGCAGGCAATTTGCTTTCAACATTTTCTTTTTAAATTTTGTAGCGTTTCCGTCGCGCATGTAGCCACCAACTGTATGGTTTTATTGAACGTGCTTTATTAATTTACGAACCACCGAAATTTCAATTTCTTTTTAACCCTCTGCTCAAGAGGTCTAATACATGTTATTATATCGTCGGTGCGCTTGCCAAACCTGAGATGGCATTGATTTATTGGCACGTCGAAAACAAAGACTGTCATGTGAAAAATCTAACCGGAATACATTAGTTTCACAAAATGAAACTAACGAAAAAGAGTTTTTTTCCTGTCCCTAAGATTTTAAAATGCAAAGGCAAGCGCACCGACGATAAAGAAAAATTTAAATTTTGATTTACTGCATAGAAAAATGTAACCTTTTTAACTTTATTTCTGATTTCAGCATGAGCCTTAACATGCTGTGTGTAACAAACAAACCCAAAGTTCTGTCTTCTTCCACAGTGGTTTGGAAGCGAAAGAAAAACGTAGAATGTGCCAGCTGCTACTCTTCCCGAGCCGATTGTAAAAGTCAATCAAGGAAAAGGGCTTGAAACAGGAATTCTCATGGGCTAGCAACTTGACACTATTTCTGAAAATCCATTTCATGGATAAAGCCCACCATTTTGCTAAGCGAGTCTTGCGACGCGGTACCTCTATCTAGCCTGTAAGGGAAAAAGACGTGGTATTGTATTGGTGTCGTATCTTCATTATATAATTACTGTAGTAAAAATCCTGTCTCCTTTTCATCTTAGCTTCAATTTGTTAATATTCACTATTATTATATTCCTTAAATACCGGTAGTACTCGACCTATTAACATTTCACGAATTTGCAAATAAGACCATAGAGGACAGAGTCCATTGGTTTCCCCGCCAAATTATGTTGACCTTTTCAAGTTTTCACGAGCCGTTTTATAACCAAGCACAAAAGAGCTTCACCATTACTATGATACCATTTGCATTATTATGCCTACAAATTTTACTGACTACTACTGTTTGTTTTACAGTATAATTCATACTATACTAACGGAAAATCACCGATTACCACTAAACAAAATTCAAGAATAGAATTTAAATAAAGACTTATATAGTTAAACCACAATATGTGTTTAGTTTATACTGATTCTGGGGTAAAGTAAATTATTCAAAGCGTAATAGGCATATTACTTGATAGTGCCGTTAAAATTAAGTTATTATGTAAACAACGATATTAAACATAATTACTTAGACAGGCGTATAAAGCTTACCAAGTCAATGCAAATATCGCTCCAAGCAAAAATAACGGCATAATTAACTAAAAGAATAAACGTACATATCTCCTTAAATGTACCAATATATTCTTCTATTACAGCCTCGGTACGTGTCGTGAGTTATTCAGTATGTCAGCACTTCCGAATACTCGTATCCCACTTGGGAAATTTTCGGGCTCACGACACGAGACCAACTTTCTTAATAACTTACTCGTATATTCTTAGGTAACTCTTTGACATAATATTTCCAGGTAAAATAAAATATAAATTGAACAAAATTTTATTTTATCCATCTTTTTCATTTAATTTCGATACAAAACATTTTGTGTTGAAATACATTACGATAACAGAATACATCATGTTCATAGGTCCAAATAAACATAAGAAGTTTAAACTGAAATCTGAAGATAGCCTCATCACTGAAGAAGCATAATCCCAGATTTGTCGTAAGCACAAAGCTCAATCAAGTACCATGAAGAGCTTTAAGGTAATCGTGTGGTGAGGCCGAGGCTTACCAGGCGCGCAGATATATGGAGAAGTTAGTCACCGCAGTTTCTACTGAATACGACGTAAACCATCCTATTCATATTATAGTAGTACACTGAAACATGGCTTTTGTTTGTTTTCCCGGTGTGAATTACTCAAATATTATTTAAGTAGGTTACGTAACCCTAGTAGATCCGACATGCTCAAAATTAATCAGGAAAATGGACGACCAGTTATTTCAATACAGGTTTAGTATTAAGAGTATTCCCTAAGTTTCCTAAATATGAGTTCGAAGAGAGCTTATATCGGATTCAAAAGATTTTAATAAATTATCAGTCATGATTATGAGATTAAACGTTTGAATGTCATGGCTACTACAACTTTCTTCCTCCAGCTATCCCATTTTTATATGCAATATATGTATATCTCAAAGCTATCTGAAGGAATACATTCATGTATAGCCAGCACATCTTGCGCCACCCTCCGACTGAACAAGCGCCCGTCTCCGTGTCGTCTGAGCTGAGCACGCCGCTATGAGATAACATGCGTGTGTACGTAAGCGTTTTACCCATTCAACCTAGTGTTCCTGAAAACACAGACCAGAGACTAAGCTTTATGTAATACATTCACAAAAGCCTTAAAGTATTTATCTAAAAAAAAGCTGTTAGGATAATTCTTTGTTATCATTTTACGTGTTAACTAGTAAAAAGTAATAAATGGTGTTCTAATAAGTTATACCACGCAGATGTTCTATAATTTTAATAAAAACCCATTGGTTATTCATAAATATACTATATTTAAAACTTCGAAATTATTTATACAAAAATGTTTGTTAGAGGTAAATAGATTTCTGTATTTTTTGTTTGTTTTACGGAACTCCTTGGTCTCTGTTAGAACCTCCTATGAGTTTTTTGTGGGACGCTCGAACAAGGGAGGCAGCGAGTGTGATCCGACAGAACAAAAAAGAACGGTGAGTTATGAGTCTGTCGCGAGAGAAGTTTCAATCATTAAAAACGTTACGGATTTTCACACGTTTCGAAATACAAGCATGTGAAATATTTTCATTCATAAACACACTTATTCACTCCAGCATTTAAATATATTATAACTTGATAGCATTTCATAAAGTGCACTGAAACGAAACATCTAAGGCTATAAAAATATAGGTAAAAAAATTTATGTAACAAAGTACAAATGCATGTAGATTAGTATAAATTATAAGATACTTGCTGAAAACCTAAGTTCAATATTACGACCATTTGTTTTTTTTTAAAGTGAGAATCCATAACAAAAAAGATATAGTTTTGAATATCACAAATACTAAATAAATAAAGAACAGCTCTGTGTTTCGCAATTGTTCCACCAAATCATTACCAGGCGCTCAGCAATCTGACAGTTCCATTACACGGTATACGCGCGCGGTCATCAGTCACGCGACTATTTCATCTGACCGGCCGCCTCTGGAGCTATGAGAGCCTGGTCCTGGATTGCTATTCGCCGTGATTTGTGGGATGAATTTTCACCCAATCATTCTTGCTTGAAATAAAGACCACTTTCACAGATTAAACGCCAGAGAGAGGAATCATTGATACAACATGAAACTGAAAACATTTTAAACAAGACGATTGTTCAAAGATAGCCCATAATTTTAAACAACTTTCCCCAAAATGATGTAGTGGGTCTGAACGTTTTCGGGCATATACACTGTCCATAATTTTGAGAACAAATTATTCACTTCTTACACTACACGACCTAAAGTAGAACATGACATTTTTTTAATTTTATAAACATTAACTTTTTGTTACTTGGATCTCCTTCTTTGACAACATCATATACGGATAATAAGTAACTTCTGAGAAAAGCGCCAGCAATCTGATCAACATCTAAAGGTCTGGAAGCCACCCGGGGCGCGGGCTCGTGAAATGTTAATGCGCGCGACACCCGCCGTCGGAAGTAGGCCGCCATTAAAATGTAACGTGCGCCTTCAGGCGCGAACCCAGCTCTATATTGATAACTATATCCTCGATCCTTGTGTCACCTAGAAAGTGGATAACAATATCACATATCGATCGTTATCACAACAAGAAGCATGATGTCACATGAAAAATGATTTATTTTTTTAATTTATGGAACTTATTCTCATTTAAGTTTGTATGCATATTCAAAATACTAGAGGCCGCCCGCGACT
>JADGIL010025009.1:0-40819 GCA_020352625.1 Cactoblastis cactorum | reverse complement strand
CGATCCTTTCATGTGTCTATTCTATTATTACAAGTCCTAGTTAAGTTAGTGATTATCTTACAGTTATCCTTAGTCAGTGATTATTTTATATTTTTACGTATTAAAAATCTTTTTTTTAAAAAGCCCTCCGCGGGACCCCGTGTAACAGTACGATAAACGACTAGACTTACAATCCCGCTAAAAAGAGTCCACGGTAAAACACTGCTCATCGCTTATAAATGGCATTAAATGACCAGACTTCAACTAGTCTAGTTTGACACGGTTTCAACTTGCAAACATTTTCTAATTCTTGAAATGGTTTGTCGAAATATTCATAGTAGTTTATTGAAGTGAGGCTTCTTTTTGTTTGATTTTTTTGACACTGTTAATTAAAGACTTGTGAATCGACTTAATTTTGTCCTCATCTATCTTAGCCGATTCAATGTGGTGTCGGTACAGTATACAGTTTTTTTTTCCATATATATTTAATAATAATTTTCAAAAACAGTTTGTGAACCGTTACTAGATTTACTAAATTTCTTCATTTCGTTTTGGTTTTATAGGTTCACTGATAAAATTAATTAGGTAGACCAAATTGTTATTATTTTAATACTTTAATAAAATATCACACTGTGATGAATCAAAAAATCTTTATTGAGCAGGGCTTATTTAAATAATGATGACTGTCCAAAACAAACAACTTGCTCATGCATAAATACCCAAATTTGCAGTCGCAAATCAAACTAGTTTGCCTCGATTCTATAATAGTATTATAGAGACGTAATAAAGTAATGTATTGAAGATCAAGTTTCTCGTGATTCGAAAGTTTGCTTTATGCCATAGTCGATTCCTTGGCCCGATCCTGAGTTTACGAGTTTGGATAGCTAGAGCTGAAAACTTTTCGATTCAGCAATAAGTTCGTGCGATACATTAAATTTGCTCCTAAATCGTATAAATGTCATCCGAGGAAATGAATGCTTCACCGCATTATCCGTTTACCGCTTAACTTTGACGAACGAAACGGTTATTTTATTTGCATTTTCAAATTCACATTTTAGTCGTATTTTTGTTCGAAAATTAATCAAAAGAAATAATGAAATTAAGGAAAAAGGTCCTTCACCTGGTCATCGTTCATTTCGTCAAAAGGTTTTCTCATGCAGTAAGTGAGAATCTCCCACACTGTCACTCCAAAAGACCACACGTCACTTGATGGTGAAAACATGCCCTGCAACAAAAACCTAACTGTAACGCTGCAATAAAGGTACCAAGTTTTTCTTTTTATCTAAATTTACAAATTTCAAATACATAAATTACAAATAATACGTGTTCGACGATCATTTATTATATATTTATTATTAGATATCAGATTAAAAATGTTTATTAGAATCATTTGGAACTAGCTTTTGCCCGCGGCTTCGCTCACGTGGAAATTAGCCTGCCACTTAGAACTATTCAAGAGTAATAAACCGCATTATCCAATTTATGTAACTCCAATGGCTCCAAAGGTCAGGTTTTTAATTAATTGACATGTACCGTTATATATGACTATCAAATTTACATAAAATCAATACAAATTGTAACCTATATGTTATTCTGATGATAGATACCTACATTACTGTAAAGTTTCATTCAAATCCGTCCAGTAGATTTTTCGTGAAAGAGTAACAAACATACATCCATTCATCCAAACATACATCCTTACAATCTTTCGCATTATATATATATATATATATATATATATATATATTTTAGTAGGATTTAATTCAATACAGAAAGAAAAACAGATCAAAATTTTTTCTCTTCTGATGCTGAATAATTGAAATTAATTAATTCACTGAGAGATGTAACACCAATCTGATAGCCATTCCATAGTAGTCTCTCGGGAACTGATGTTTTGTGATTTTTTGTGGCTGAGGATTTTTTTATAAACCAAGATTAGACTCTCGCTAGCACTAGTAACAGTACAGTAGTATTACGAACTATGGACTTATAGTCTTGAAGTTCAAATTTTTATTTGCAAACATATAGCATAATCGAATTTCTGCGAGATTTTGCTTATTCACAGAATTATATGGCAATAACAGCCCTGGGCGCTAGCGATTTTGATTAATGGTGTTCTTACCATGAGGAGACTTTCCCAAGACATCCAACGCAGCGGCAGACGTGAGCCGTCCATCAGTACATGGTAGTCTCCCACGAATTCCTCGCAAAACATTGCGTAGTCTGACACTTTAACATTGAGATCCTCGCTGACTGTGATATTTCTGTATCAAACAATATAATTTAGACTTAATATTAGAATTTAGGAATTGTTGGTCACTGGAACACATACTAGATGTTATTAAAACATAGAGATATAAACTTGTTTGCTTACCGGGCGGCGAGATCTCTGTGTACTAACTCGAACGACTCCAGATACTTCATGCCGGCTGCTATCTGACAGCATATGTGAATCAAACTCGCATAACTGAAACAAATTGTCTAATTAGAATGGAATGAATGTTCGATTCGGGAAGTTGTCAATGGCTGCTGTTCTGACCTATTGGCTACAAATGCTGGGAAACGCATATTTACTTGCTATAACAGTTTTTCTACTGTATCTGTTGAAAGAAAGATAAATATCTAATGCAATTCTATTTCGCCGTTGGACTACGCAGCCAGGGCAGTAATACCTTCTTAATATATGTGGTGAATATTCCTGCTTTACCGTAAAATGTTCTCATGCGTCATTGTTGTCAAATTCGCTCAATTTAGGCATTAGATCAGGCCTTAGACTTCATCGCGGCTTACCATCAGGCGGGATTGAAGTCCAACGCACTCAAGTCTAATAGGAAAAGAAGGAGTTATGACTTCTGACTTTTACGTTACTAACACTTACTTCAATTTCCTGTCCATTTTCAATATCGACGGCAGGGGAATTGCATCTCCGCGGTCTAGAGCAGCGCATGGGGGCTCTAGAAGGCTCAAACCAAGGACTCTGGCGAGTTGAGGATGTTTCAGACCGGCGCCCCACGTAGCTTCGCGGGTGAACGCCGCCCTTTGAAGAAAGATCCCATAATAAAAGAACTGCCACTTGTTAGGACTTTCTCCCGCCCGCTCTATAAAAGTGTCGGAATAAATACTTTTGGCAATTTTCGGTCGTCTAAAATATAAGGAGAATACTGGCAATTCTTCAAACCTCGTGTTTTTGCTTGCTTTTATCAGTCGTTATTTCAAAAGGAATTAAGGACATTTAAGTATTAGGATTAGGAATTAAGGTTATTTTATATCAATCTGTTCACAATGTTAATGGCTTTTTGGCGCAGTGGTATAGTACTTACCTCTCAACCAAGAGGTCCCAGGTTCGAATTCCGGTCAAGGCATGATGGAAATTGATCTTTTTCTGTTTTACCTAAGTCTTGGAAGTTTATCTATTATAATAATTTATAATATATACATACTATATATAGTATGTATATATTATACAATATAGTATCGTTGAATTAGTATTCCATAATACAACTCTTGAACTTGGTTAGGGGTAATTCAATATGTGTGATTTTTCTTTATATATATTTATATTTATTTATTGTCCTCGTAAATTTTAATGACATTTGAGCGTATTATCAGTTAGCTTCCTTAGCGGTAAAATGATAGTTCCAGGATCCCCTGCCTAATGGAGATGTTCATGAGCTTTACAAGCGTCCAAAACACCAGAATTATCTCCTTTACCGTATAGCAGGCGATTCAAGCCGGCAATATCCTATCTAGTTTGTAAAAAAAAAATCAAAAAAATACTTTCTAGTGTAATTCGAACAAACACGGAGGTAGTCCGATGTTCGTTCCTTACTAAAAATGATTACTAACTTGACATCGCTATGGCAGCCACGCCATAGGGTCTTCACAACAACAAGGCGGCGTCGTTCTCCAGTCGGGGACTCTTCGTCGCTCAGTTCTTCGATACCGTCCGTCTCGCAAATCTGGAGCTGTAAACAAATTTATATTTCAGCACATTTTTGTGTAAAGATATCTGTTCAAAATTATTATTCATATATATTTCGCGATCTTAAAAAAATAATGCTTGTTCTATTTACTCCATAGTATAGAAAATAGATAAAGACTTGTACTTGACAATTAACTGTAAGAAAATGTTTAAAATATTTCCAGATTATAAAAAGGCCCAATAAATTATAAGTATTCCAGTCAGTGGAGGCATTGTTGCCGGTTAATATCATATTTTTTAAAATAACGTATTTTATATAGGGGCCCCTATATAAAATACGTTATTTTAAAAATTTATGTTATAATTATTAAATATTAATTTTATATACTTAGTATTTTAGGATTCCGTAGCCAAATAGTAAAAACGGAATCCTTGTAACTTCGTCATGTCTGTCTATTCGTTGGTCACATACATTTTATTTGCAGACTATGCATACTAAATTGTTGTTTTTGGCGGAAACGCTATAGAAGTTTTTGTTGCGCCACTTTTTTCTCTTCACCATTTGCTCTTAAAGTTTACTATTACTTCAATGTAGTTCAAAGTTTATAATTAAACAATTTTTGACGTTCATCAAGTTTTTAATTAGCAAAACTTTGAATAAAAAAGTATTTATGTCGATTTTCTACAAACCATGCTTTTAAAATCGCGTGACCCGCCTGCTCGTTTGCCTCCATCTAACATACAAAAACTGGTCTGTATGAAAAACAATTATACAGGCAAATTAAAAAAGTGTTTATTAAATTTCATTTTTATTCAGCAGCATGTGAGAACTTTTTGATATTTCTTAAGGACTTTATATGGATGCGAGAGGGTTGAGAATTTCCTGTATATTTCGTAAAAAGCTACTTTGGCCCAGTTCCTAAGTTTACCGACCGTGGAAAATGGCTTCGCGCCTAGCGTATTTGAGCGCCTTGGAAAAAGCCGGCTGCGATGAAAGCAGAGGTGCCTTGTGCTCTACTTAAACTTTATGCTTCTTTACGCTTTACTACGTACAATATCCCACTTAGAATTGAACATGACACGATAATAAATATATGTTCATATCAAGGATACAATTTACCACGATCTAGATAGTTAAGTACATCAATCTAGATTACAATCAGAGGATTGTGAGATTAATCCATTTGATTCCTCTATAGTGATCATAGAGATCTCTACTGGAACCTTCGATCAACAAAAATGAACAAAATTTATTGTTCCGAACAAAATCAAAAAATATCGTCCTCACTTCAATCAAGATAACAACAATTATGATTATTTTAACAAAGTTCCATTTCCCGAATCGTGTATTAGAAAAATAAGTCTTAATGAATTTAAGTTGAAACCATGTTAAATTAAAAAGACTAGTTGCAGTCTGTTTATTTTAAGCGATGAGCAGTGGTTTGCCCAGGATCCTTTTTTTGTAGGATTGTGAATCTAGTTGTTTCGTACGCATCAATGACTGGAACCGTGAGTTATCAAATTCCTTTCGCTTATTAAATAATTCTTGAGTTAGCAACTCAGTCTTTTATGTACGGGTTTGATTATTGACGCTTCTTATGTCTAGTCTCAATATAACCCCAAATAATCCAAGTACATTATATACGTGTTGTGTTAACGTGTAACAAGGAAATTATTCTGCTCAATTTTCAAACGCTTCACTGAACTAGATAACTCAAACAACATAACTATCTATCGATCTTCATAAGAGCTCAGTACCTAACAAGCTAAGGATTTAGCCTAGAGTGTACCTAGTAGATAGGTAGAACACAAATTGCCAACTTCCATCAGAAAGTAACAAAAGGGTAGGAAACACCCGATCGTGGTAAATCCCCCACTAACAGAATCAAAGCGTTGTTAGCTCAGGTGCTCCGCATCTAGCTACTTTGGCAAATAAACTAAAAATGCCAGGGAAATGTTATTTTTCCATCAACATTGAAATTACTTGGCGGTTCGTAAATCGTCACTGCCGCGTAAATTATAAACGTTTCTCGAGTTGATTTATAATTACGACATGGAACTTTGCGGATGTAAAAATTCACGTTGTTTTCGGGGCTCGTTTTGAAATTTTGTAACTTGATTAACACCTAAATATGTTTAAAAGTGAATGTTTTATAAATGTGGCGGTTGATATCAAAATACTAGATAAAAAGGTCATTAAAAAAACTTTAAATAAATTTGTTTCATTAACGTTAAGAACTTTGGTTCAAGACATATATGAAAGAAAGAATGGATGTAGCATAACTAATTTATTTAATACCAAAAATATTTTTTACTATACAACAATTTATCGAATTTACATATTATTAAAACAAGGGCAAAACATTTAGCCAACTAGGTGCCAAAGACTAAAAATATAAATAAGACCAAAAATATCATGCTTCTGTACCAGGAAAAACTAGGCTTACGTTGGTCTGTAAACTTTGCCAGCGTGTAGACAGACGATTGTCTATACAGCATTCGTATCTATATCGTATCTATAGGCTAGATACATTAGTGCATCCTGATCCGAGGTCGTCAATTGATGCCTCCGGCCGTCCTACAATTACCTAGTTTGTAGAGCACCAACATACTCGTAGCTACTGTTAATTCCCTCAGGCTCTATTTTCAGCGGCTAGCTTAGATTCACCGTATACCATTTTAAGTATGTGATTATATCCTATTCATAAGGTTATATGCTTACCATATTATTTAACAAAAAAACTACTACGAGTATATTTGATAGATATGGTATTATTGTAGCAAATCTAGAATAATTGTATTAATTTCAGAACTTCCTAACTTGATAAGTATAGCATTAGTAGCCTTTCTAAATATAGTGTAAAATGATGCAAATCTATTTTAGTAAGGCGAGTCCGTAAATATGTTGCATATCAAAATCTGTGCTCGAATTGTTATTGTCGTTGAAAGACTTCTGATTGTAAATTCCGTTTCCTGCCAGGGTATCCACTGATATAAGCGGAAGCACGATGCTCATAGACATAATATGTACAAATATCTAGATATCAACGTATGATTGTTGATCTAAATATCTAGAGATATTTTCCAGGGTGGGTTCCGGTTTTGTAAAAATGAGACGTGCGAAAAAGGTGTTATTGTTTCTGTTCCTACTACCAGTTTGCACAAGTGACATGTGAAGTGACAAGTGTGACCATGAGCGTAACACGCGAGGCATAGGATACCAGCACATAGGCCGTAACCGGAACCGAGTGGCACGGGAAAGCCATAAATGGAAAAATATGGGTGTCTTTATCCTATAAAGAATAAAGTCGGTGGAGGAATAAAAAATTAACGTCACAATAGGCAGGAAAATAATGACACGTTTGGTTTCTTAGACGCCAGTTTACACAAAAGAGTTTTCGCAACGGAGAACGTAATTAGAGCTTTTACGAGTACTTAATGATCAGGGTAAAGAATGTCGCAAATGTCCGCCACGTGCTCTCCCGCCCGTGCTATGACACGACGTGGGCCCCATGACAGACTTAACACATCAGAAGCCTTTTATGGAAATTCGCACGTTGCACGTGATACGATATATATGCCGTGGGCTTCTTGTGAATAGAATGCAGATACACATTGAGTTCTATCCCATAAATTTGAAATTTACACGTATTTACATACATTCTATAACTTAATTGTTTCGTATAAAATTTACATATATTGAATATTTCTGATACAAACATGTAGACAAAATTAAGTAGTATGTTCGTGTAGTGTAAGTAACAACGGGAAAAACAATATAACGTTCTGACTTGGTATTGAACCTTCACGTGCACGCCGTGCCTGAGCATCACCAAATTATAACAAATAAACCACACACAACATAAACACAAAGAATCTTAAATGACGTTATCTACCTGTATACAGATGAGAAATCATGACAAATATTAATAAATAAATGACAAATGCAAACGCTAACTCTTAGTTCTAAAATTTTTGTTTTTTTATAAACTTAAATTTTGAAGACTTTTTTATAAATAATGAAGGATTTTATCGAAATATATGGATATATATTATACAAAAATGAACAATTTGAGATAGTTTTTAAAAGCTTGTCAATTACCTATATTATGTTAAAAAAGAAACTAAATAAAAGTGGAGTGTGTTGCCAAATCGTTTCTATCACTAAAACCGCACAAGTGACATTACAGCAGGTATAAAAAATAACGGCACATGTATGTTTTTTTTTGTTTTTAACTAAAATATTTTAGATATATATGTATTGGTCTACTTAATAAAAGTTAGTGTTCAGTAAAATAAAAATCCCTCACAGACTGCAGCAAAGGGCTGCCCTGTCGCTTGTTTGAACAAACGTTCATATGTATACATATGCTGACTTACTTAGGACTTTGAAGAAATGTTACGGTAACTAAAAAGTTAGGACACAAACTGACCACATTATTTGGCTTTAGGAGATTGGTTGGTTGATTAATTTGAAGTTATAAATAGTGTATTACCTCTATAATTTTAAAATGACTATTAATATATATGTT
Organism: Cactoblastis cactorum; assembly: GCA_020352625.1. Lineage (NCBI taxonomy): Eukaryota > Metazoa > Arthropoda > Insecta > Lepidoptera > Pyralidae > Cactoblastis > Cactoblastis cactorum. Next base: position 32,386 of record JADGIL010025009.1, on the reverse strand, counting down.
TTAAATAAATAAATCAAGAAATGCTAAAGGTATACATCTAGATATACTAATATTATAAAGTGGTAAAATTTGTAACTTTGATTGATTGTTTGTTTGTAAGGGCTAATCTTCTGAAATACTGAATCGAACATGAAAATTATTTCACAATCAGAAAGCTACACTATTTAGGAGTGCATAGGCTATATTCGATACAAGTGTAACCTACAAAGCCTGAGTTTATTTATTATTATTTCCTTTAAAAATAATTGCCCAAATAATGGCCACAAAACTGACTGCTTTTTATTTCGTACGTTCTTATTGCAATGATTAAGCCAACACACATATTAAACTGAATAAATTAATAAAATTATTGTACAAAATATATATAGCTTTTGAACGGTTGAACAGTTCAAAAGGAATCGTCATTTACTGCGGTATTTCCATATACATTTTACAGAATCTGCAGTAGATAAAAATAAAAATTCCGATTAATTTAAATTGTTGTTGGAATATCGCCCATTCTGTTCTGATTTTATACAAAGGCCAATTATACATTATGAACCAATTAAAAAAATAATGTACTTCCATAGTATTGTTTCCATTTAATATGAACGTGGAAAATTTTAAATTACTGTTGCATATTTGAGAGACGCTACCGGAGAAGAGGGGGTTGGGCTGCATTTTTAAACAACTTTGTGGCAAATCGAATTAACGGCAGACGGCCACGAGGCGAGCAACGTGTTACATTAATATAAAATAAACCCTGCTCGGACGTGCTAGTCGCAAACTACACAAACAAACAAAGATGGCAGTAGTAAAGTACCTATTTTAGACTACCCTCACTTCAGTATGCACGTTTACTATGCGAGTTGGTTGTTGATGTTGTTATATTAATATAAGTCGTAATAAAATTATTACTTATCCATTTCGGCACATAGAAAATGTTATATTTTTTCTAGGTCAATAGAAGCCAACACAATTTTTGTAGAATTATTATCCGTCTGTATATTTATACGTACATACATCACACAAAGACTACTGATGATATTTGACGCGTTTTTCACTGTTGTGATTGTTGTTGCAAATAGCGGGCGACAACTTGTAGTGTAATATGTAAGTTTATCTTTTAATCAAAAAATTGGGTTAGTGTAAAAAAAACAAAATAATGCAAACGACGAAATACACACATTTGTAAACAAACTGTTTGTTTATTTAAAATTTCATTAACCCACATGCAATATCTATATAAAACAGTTTAAGGAAAACATGCATACTACCTACATATGGGTTGTAGCACAGAGTTGAATCCATTTGAAAACAATTCCCAAGCAAATTTAATTATTGACGGGGCCTATGCGCTAAGAAAAAGAGGAAAATATAGTAGAGTAATAAATATATAATAAAAATATGAAAAATAAACGGGCAGAGCCATTAAGGAGTGTTTGCGGGGAGCGAGCGGGGAGGGCCGGATTGCATTTCCTTGCTATGGCCAGTAATCAATTTTTATGAGCATTTTTATAGACCGTCTTAGAATAACTAAAACATCTATAGAAGGCGAACAGTGCCAAGTAAATGGAATAATTAATAACTTATGGCAATGTAAAATTAAAGATTTACTCAACTAGTAAAAAGCGTTGTTTTATAAGGGCTTGAAAAATATTTTCCTTACTACGTCTGCTTCGTAAAATTATATAATATACATAGATAATATTAGGTCCTAACGTATGAAATTTGCGTACTGGCCATTTTAATCACAAATTTTTCTCTTTGGTTAAATTTCCAAATTCAAATGTACAGCTATTTAAACATGTATTTGTGTTTCGTTAATTTATTACTTTGTTTACCACCATTAATTTGTTTTTATTCTTCTGTTTTTCTTTGCGTCACTATTTGTGTGTTGAAAGAATCGCGTTATAGAATTTTAATAAAATTTGAGTTGGATAAATGAAGACATTAGATCAGCCAAAAATTATTATAGTATATATATATATTTATTTGTTCTTCATCTTCTCACAGTAGATTAAATGCCGTAATACCTATAGTATGATACTGACTCTATGTGTCTCCCGGCCACCCTCTGACGGTAAAGAACGGGCGTGAACTTTATAATAATTTTCATTAAGAAAATACTTGTGTGACATTGAAAAGGGTGACAAGTAATAAATGTTAGTAAGTAGGATCGTTTAAATTGAATTTGGAAAACTTTCAGGTCCCGACTCAGAACATTGGATATGAATAATAAAGAGTAATAAAAGTTAAGTACATCAATATATGTACCTACTTATCAGAGTACGGGGTTGCTACTTAAACGGGGAAATTTGGCGAGTTTACTGGTTTTTACACAGAACGACAGCACAAGTCAGTACATTAATTTATACTTAGTCTTGCCAGAATTATTGTTAAAAATAAATATTTTTTTAAATTGTACTTAACATTTATTTTTATTACAGTACGTTAATTTAATACATTAATATAAAAATTATAGTTTCTAAGTTCTAAAGAAATATTTGGTTTATTTTAATTTTAACTGTATTTATAGCCAGACTAAGTACCTACATATAACTAAGCTCGCTTGCGATGTCGTTTCGCTAGGTATCTACATACATATATAGCCGTTGAATTCCTATTACAGATCTTTAATTCAACCAATTTAATTATTGCGCCAGCGGCTTTTACTCGTTTGTCAGTTCTAACATTACAAAGTGATGGTATGTGTCTTGGTGTGTATACGCCTAGAACAGACCAGATTGGCGCAGATAGAAGGACGATTTAATATACAGAAGTGGGTCATGAATTTCTGATGATGAAGATAATGACCGATTCCTAATTTTAATGAATTTTAATTAATAGCATTGAAGCACTTATAGTTAAATAAAATTTTAATCATCTTTTCGTTTTATGAGGGGTTGGCGCAAAGTTAATTTTTTCACATTACTTTATTTTAGATAAATTTTAGCATCCACAGCTATCGTTCACTATTACATGTTTAGGTCTAGGCTTAAACATTATGATTTTAATATGTACAGATAGATTATCAAGTCTTTATCTCTTAAGGAGTAGACAGAGCCAAGAGTCGTTACCCCAGTAATATTTAATTCTAAATAAAAAAAAAATGCCCTTATTACGAAGTTTAATTTCCATTATAATAAAGATTAACAAGATTAATTTGATCATGATGACGTTATAATACACGATATCGAATAAAATTAAAGCAAATAACATATCTATTACCTTTAACTTCTATGGCATGAAGTGACCATTAGTATCGGATACAATTCTGGCAACATTGCGATTCAATCACACCGTATAATTGACTGGCATTGAGGTATTATCCTGTGATAACTAAACGCAATCATAGTCCTGCTAGTTTAACCGCACGTTGGATTTTGATTTCATAATAGAAATGAACATTTTGCAACGCATAGGATTATCTTGTACGCTGTGTTAGTCCTAACCAAACGCTTTAGATAATCTAAATTTGCCATTTTGGGATTTACTTATGCGCTTTAGGTTAATAAAAGAAATGACTAACTTTACCAAATATGAGCGCTTGATATAGGAGGGTTAATGTAGGGAGAATTTGTATACGCCCAATATTGTGTAGACCCATTAGAATAGTAGTAAAGATTTATCTCGATCGATCGATCGATTATTTTTTACATTCAAAAAATAATATTCCAGCATATACATAACAAGAACTCACATTATGTAATATACCCCTACAGTATACGGAATGGAAGTTACTTTTCTTGAATAAGCTTTTGCTTTATTTTTATATTTTCTTCTGTAAAGCCACATCAACCACTAAAACCGGCAGATTTTTTTTATTTAAAATACACGGGACATTTGAGGCATATAATTAAACACAGTCTGACGCGTTGGAATATGGCCCTGTAACGATATCTCTTAACATTTTTTTAAATCACATTTAAATATTTTCTACTACGTAATCTTCAAAATCAATTAGATCCAATCAACCGGGTTAATCCAAATTTAGCATCTCAGATTTCTCTACTACACGAATATCATTAATGACTGATATTTAACCCAACTAAGTGCCTGTTTATTATGGATTAAGTTCTAACTGCGGAGTAGTAGCTCAAATACTGAACGAATTTGTAGTCAAAACAAAAAGTCTATTTAGGCTTTTAAAGTGATTTACAAAGAAGATCATATTACATATTCTTCAAAGGTTTTCTTGAAAGTAGCTTTGTAATATCCACTACGGTTTTCGGCAAATCGATAAAGAATTTATAAAGCCAAAGATTTCCTTTTTGATAGGATCCACATCAATGGCAAATAATAAGAATCTTTGCAAGGAAAGATTCGACATGTTTGGTGAAATTTTTTTATCGTTCATAAAATATTTGCGTATTCCTTTCATGTTGACTGCAGGTGGCGTGAGTGGGGTTTTCTGAGGTTGGCAATAACAGGTAAAGGTACAGTCGGCAACATAATTGGGTATCGAAGAATGACGGAAATGACTTTGTTTAATGTGACTTATGATCGTCTGTTAATAATTTAGTCTATTCCTTTTTAAACGATAGTATAATTATGTAAAATAAATAAACTGGCCGAAAGTTGCCGCATGCACATTTTTATGAATTCCATAGAAAGAAATTGCATTAAAACGAAGTATTTAAAATACAACATATTTAAATGGAGCTCGAACAAAATATACCTAATTAACTATGCAAACTCTACATAGGTAAATAGCTAGAAATGCTGTTAGGAGCGTGAGACTAGTTTTAGATGTAAGTATATGTTACCTTTGCTTTGTATCAAAGTATGCACTACCTACGCGTATCGCGTTTGAAACTACACACGTGATATAATAATAAACCATTTAGTAAGGATTTACATATTAAAGGTATTATTAAAAATCCAGAAAGCTACAGTCCTGAGTACGGCTCGCATTGTGAGAAGATTTTTTTACTTAGAATCTCGATCACTAGGTCTTATCCCCGAATTCACCATATTATATTATTTATATTTAAAATAAAGGACAGATATAAAGAAAATTAAGTTTGGAAAAAAAAATATTGTTTACAAATGTGGTGTTATAAAAGGGGAGGTATACTACATACACATTTACCGGTATGCATTAAAATTAAGAGCAAGCTACACTATAAAAACAGAAAAGATAAAGTTACAACAACATTATATTAAAGAAGTATGTAATAACGATTCACATTACATACTTCTTTAATTTATTACAATTTCCTAAAACAACGTCCAGTTGTATAAATATATGATGGAGCATTACGAAGTACAAAATAATGGATGAATAAGGAGGCGGAATTATTCATAGTACGTCGATTATATTATAAAATGAACACAATAGCTTGGAATAATAAACAAATGTGAAATATATTACCTGATCTACTCGTATGTTGTAAGTAAACACAGGAGCATTATATATAACATATGTATATTATAACGTATACATGTTGTATTCGGCTTGGTACGTTTGGCGGTATCTGAACAAATGAATAATCTAACAGCCATGACTGACAGACATCTTCCTGTTTAGTGCATTATAAATTAAAAGCTGACCTACATTCGTGATTATTAATGTTCAAATTGTAAACAATTATAATTATAAACTTATATGCAAGTAGCACATTATTACTTGCGATCTAGCAAGGTCATGATTTAAAACACAAACATATTTTCAGAACTTTTTTTCATTAGAAATTGAATATCCAGTGACTGTCAAAGTTTTAACACCCTATAACTTTTGAATAATATAAGCCTTTTTCATTAAATATTTATAGTATTTTGCAAAACAAAGCCATATACAAAAGATAATGCGACGCAACGGTTAATAAAAATCTCCCACGCACAAGTACTTAAACAGTACATTCGGTTCAAACATGTAGCACGTGCTTGCTTTTCTTAAAAGGCTTCCTTTCGTATTTTCTTATCAAATACCACTTTTCGTGATCAATAGTATTAACCGTTTTCATTTTATAGCCAGTGCGCAGTCGTCAGTGCTGTGACATGCCATCAAATGGTTTGCATTTAAACGGTGGTCGTGAGAAACTGTAATTTTTCACCAAGTTGTAAAGGCAATAATTTCAACTTTAATGTACCACAGGGATTTTCCTTAATGCGAGGTCATTCCCTTATTTATTGATACGGAAAACCGACCTTAACTTGAAATGTGGAAGGAGGAATAAATCTTTCACATTTTTATAGTGCCTATTGAGCTTAAGATTTTATATAAATAACGATTCAATATTTTGCTAAAATTTATACATTGTTTATTAAAATGTATACACCTGGATTCATTCAAATATATCTAATATGTGTTTTGAATCTTGAATACTTCGATCCACTTTTCATATCCTTATTGAATACAAATACTCCTGATTGGGAAGCAAACTCTGTTTATTTTTATCAGCAGAATCCTGTTATTACTGGCGGTTACAGCAAATTTAAAAATGAAGCAAGCAAATTAAATTGGCTGTCGGTAAACGGAGTTTTCATTAAATCAGCTGCAAGTCTGTGTGGCCACCGGGAATTTAATATCAGCTAAATATGGTTTTGTAAATAAAAATTGAGCTTTAAGGGTATTTATAATACATCCAGTACATTTTTGTTGTCATGTTCAGTAGTCAGAAAACTTATCACAAAATTACCTCCAGTAGGATCGAACCCACGAACAGATCACAAGGCACATGCCTTGACCACTGGGCAGTTGCCTTTTAGGATTAATTTCTTCATCACAAAATCTGTTAGTTAAATAACTACGGTACAGATGGTAAGTGAATCTTTACATCAGTCGCACCAAGATAACATAGTATACACATGTGTGGTCGGGCTGGTAAACATGAACGTGTGCCGCTGTTGTGTTTTCATTACGAACGGTCAAACCTTTTGAATTAGGCTCTAGTTCACAGACTTGATCTAATCAGGCGATTTACTAAACGGACGATCAAATCTCAACAATTGTTTAAAGAGGCTTTTATAGGATCATAATCGTTGGTTAACGTATGGCGAAAACGAAAATATATGTATTTCATCAGCTGTTTCAATCAGTCGTTTAGAAAGTTGGTGAACTCGGCTTTTAGTGTGCACCGACCTTTACCGGGTGTTTATGGACAATGACTTTTTTTTGCTAACATAGCCTGCGGCCATCGTATTGATGGGGCATTGTTGATTGTATAACTGCGGGTTTGGCTATAGTAGATGTTTTGGAGTTAAAAATTTATATTAAAAAAAGGGTTTGACCAAAATATTAAATTAGTCGATGATAATAAACTCAGACGATAGTGGGCTCTAAAAAAAATATCGTGTTTTTATATCAGAGCACGACATTGATTTGTAATCTCTTGAGAAAGTTAATTAATAATTTTGAAATGAAACAAATTTAACGGATTTTATCGCGGTTTAATCACTACACACAAAGGAATTTTATACTGTTCTAAGTTCTCTATAACTATTTATTAACTATAAACATTAATAATTTACTAGCGACCATGCCACTGTTTCGCCTAATAAAAGTTTCTGCATAAATATTTTATATCTAATATAATAATAAACGAAAAGAACAGTGTCTTGTGTATTTGAGGATAGTTCTTTTCCTCCAACAATTTTTTTACTATGCCAATATTTTGTTATTAGCTATTATATCTGCTTCTGAAGTAAAATTTGTGCCCCCCACCCTTTAACTTTTAAACAATGCGGTGAATTTTTTTTTTGAAAATATTAGTTAAATAGAATTCAATTCAAAACTCAAACGGATTGGTTTGAACAAAAATCAGTTTATGAGTTATGGGATAATTTCGATATTTACATAAACTATTTCGGATCTGTCGTATAACACTTGGCCATATTTAGATATAAATTATTGTCCAACCTATGTTAGTTCTTAGTAAATAAATAGCTATTGCCTTTGCTTGAATACATTAAATAAGAATTATTTTCGTAAAATTTTGAATATTCGTTTATTCCCTGTCTATTTGCTATAAACGAAATTCAATCTATCCGCATTGTCCATGTCGTACATCTCGTTTTCCGTTTTTCGTTCCGCGTTCCGTACCTTGTTGGTCCAGCAGTTTTCAATCACCATAATAACAAAACATCGAACCAAAACGAAATATTGCAAAGCCATATTCAATATATGTAACTTCCAAACAGTCCAAGTAAACTTACGAATAATAAACAAGTAAATAAATTAAAATACCATTAAACACCGTAAAATTTCCCCTCTTTTTGCGTTGGGGATTAAAATATAGTTAAGAACACTCTCGATTAAGTCACCTTACTAAAAAAAAAAAGATTATTCCAAATTGATTTATCCATTTGGGAGCTATGATGATATAGACGCACACACACACAAACACGCCAAACTTATAACCTCCATTTTTTGCGTTGGGGGTTTAAACCTAATAAAAGGCCAATTATGTATTTCAGTTAACGAGAGCTATATATACAGGGCCGCACTCAAAGCGATTGCAGATAAACGTTTAGGCTATCTACCATTCGTATCAATTACTCGTCTCGTAGATTAATTATGCTCTGCTCTATAATAATATGCTATACACGCAACATTTTAATTTTGATTAATTATCTAAAAAATTTTGATGTTATAACATCAAAAAAGAGTATAAAAATACTTGTATGGTTTATTAAAAGTTCATGCAATAGAAAAACATTAGTCGCGAGACGTAAAGCACATGTTAAATCTCGATGTAACGTGGTCATAACAGTATGTTTGAGCTACATGTTTCCGCATAAACAAAAAAATTGAAAAAATTTATGAGTTCACAGCAGTAATATGTTGATTACTCTGATTGTTATATCGAAATTTTCATTATTGACGGTCTGCATAATCCATGCAAAATGGCATAAAATCGTTTCTGAGTCGATCTGGGCTATGGTCTCGGTCTCGTTTGCAAATGGCGCACAGCTGTGATTGAGATTAGAGCGAAATCGGTCGGCAATTATCGACGGGATGGAGGGCTTAATTTGCGGATACAAGCTCAACTTTTGTTTGTAATCTTCCTAAAATAATTCTAGAATAATGGCGTATAATTGACAACTGAAATATTGCGATAATTTTGCTTATATGTTTATGTTCCTGTTTAAAACATAGAGTGAGACTACCGTATGACTGCCGCATTGAAAAGAAGAAACCAGAAATAAACTTAGGGCAGGTTTATACAAACACTAGGTGGCGTTCGGGATCGACAGCTTTTCGTGCTTTTCGAAGTAGGAAATTATTTTTATTTCGGAGTAGCGTATGCTCGCGCGTAAATACTATTGTCAATGACATCATTGAGTGGTTAAGAATGCTAAATCTTATCTAGAAATTAGTTTTCACTAATATACTTCCCAGTATAGTACAAACCTACTACCTTCAGATCACAAAGTACACCTCTCACCACTACCTATCTATAACTAGTTGAAAACGAAGATTTTATAGGCTTTCTAAATTATCTAAATACTTCAGTCTGGTTAATAAGACTGAACAATAACATATCTATACATGCATTTAAATTACTATGTCAAATCACGAAACCTAAAAGTGCAAAAGCTTTTCTGAAAAGTGTACCGGAAGAGAGTGTAGTGTGGGCATGTGATTTCGCTCCACTCGCTTAAATATTCAAATAAGTCTGGTGAATGACGTAGTTGTATTGGTTTATCAAAGCACCGCTCAATACATTTCCGCCCCGTTCAGCTTTGGGAGATCTGGCATACTTGACACTCGCATCATGAGGGTTGCCTCCGCTTCATTAGCAGCATTGTGCGTACTGCTATGCATTTTAATTATATGTTGTATGTTTTTGGAAAGAATACTTAACAAATTAGCCAAATTACGCATATTTGAGCTCTTTTCTCACTAACAATTACCCTATGCTAATATTATTAGCACAAAAATTTGATAATGAATCGCTTAATTAAATACAAATATGATTGAAAACTTCTGTTCTTTACATATTTGATATTTGATTTGAAAAGGGGGGCTATAAGTTTGACGTCGATAACGAATCTCTCTGTGGCATTTTGATGCGATTTTTTCTTTCGAAAGCCATTCTTGCGGTGGTTCTAAGGTATATTTGGTAAAATCCATCTAGCAGTTTGAAGAATATCAGCTTTTTTCCAAAATGCTGTAAGACATTTTATTTCTCGTTCATGTCAGAGGATTATTCATAATTTTATTAAGTCTTTTTATGTAAAGCCTATATAATTCACAATCGAACCTCTATTATAAGATATCGACGAAATAAAGAAGAAATTATTCAAAGAATCCATTAATATTTTACATTGTGTCAAATTGACAGTGAAAATAAAATTACCGAAAGTGTTGATAAAATTTAATTGTAAATATGGATAATTTTGTGAAAAATATTAAACAACAGCTATCAGCAAATAATCTTGTGGATATGATGAAAGAAGGTATAATAATTTATACGTTATAGGCATGCATTTCGGTCTTTTATCACATTTATATTTTTTATAAGTATGGTTTTATTTCTGTAAGATTATTGTAGGTATACCAGAATCTCATGGCAAATAGGGAAATTAAAATTTAGGAATATAAGAATTATATCAATTGTAAAATTACTTAGCTTTGTCCATAAATGAAGATACCGAACACGAATTATTTCAAAACTGCGCTAATAGTTCTTGAACTAGTCAATCTCTAGTGATTATCACGTGTAAATAACTTCTGCCGATATGTGATATTATTTTCACCTGCTACCCCAGATACCAGAAAGGCGTAGCCTCGGGAGCAGTCAGCGGAAACTATTAGCGGAATGGGCATTTTTATTTTCTGTAAATATGCCTCGTTAGCAAATATATAAGATGCTATTGTTACTCATCAACCTGCACCTTATATAACTAATTCGTTTGATTTCTTTCACAGCAACAGTTATAGACGAATCTAATATTAAAGAGAAAGAAGTGCGCAAAGTTCTTTCAAATTTAGATCCTAATAATGAACTAAGCGTTGAGGATATGGCTAGCAGGCTAGATCTCACAAATAAAGACAAGCCAAGTAAAAGTAAAACCCAGGAGGTGGTAGATGCGGCCAAGTCCAGTTTAAATGTACTGCAGAAATTCACGTCCAAGGATGATAATTCTAAAGACGATGACAAGGAAGATGAACCTCATCCCTATGTGAAGGATGACAATATATTCAACTTGTACGATGATTTTCGTTAAACAATACTTTCACATTAACCTACCAAGCAATGTACACAAACATATATTATTTTGACACAATATTTCTATTTGGTTATTTATTTCCTTTTTTTTTTGATTAATCTTATATTAAAATAAATAAAATTTGTTCCATCAATTATGCTTTTTAATTTTTGTGAGAATATTCTGATTGCATAATATTACATTAACTTGTCATTATATTATTTTACTTTAGCTATAAGAAAAATATAAGTCCTATTAGACGATCAATAAATATAACTCGTTGAAAAATAAATTTTCAGTTGAACGGAGCGGTGAACAGCATTCTGTTATAAAGCGATTTGACAGCGCTGGAATACAGGAGTGGTAAGGACCAATACGTCCAATACGACCATATGTCTATTATTGTTATAGTCTTTGATTTGCTGGCCTTTCAAATACCTGTTTATAAATACGTAAAATTCTGACTAAAGACATATACTGCAATATCACTTTCACAAAAATTTCACAAATAAAAAAAGTTCATGCATCGAGCACATAATTTACGTCTTATTTCTTCCAGAACAGACTACGGGAAAAGGTCTTTATATAATGAAAGAGCACAAATCTATAATAAGTTGCCATTAGATATTAGAGAAATCAAAGCACTGTCTTTATTTTAAAAAGTACTAAAATCACACATTCAAAGTAATTCCGCTTTGCTATGATAGATGAAGACGGTGAAGACTATTTGCCACATCTAGTAAATGTTATTCATGTGTCGCTGATAGAATTACTTATTTTATTTTCTACTTATGGACACATTTCTAACCACCGTTTGTTTAGTTTTATTAAGTGCACTTACGTTTTAACATATTTACTAGGTATATTTTTTGTAATTTCTCTTACAAGTGAACGTAATTCTTAATGAGAAAGTTCTTAAGCCGGAAATAAAAATTAAAGTGAGGTACTTACGGTGCCATGGGGGCCCTCTCCAAGGAAAGTGACTGGTCGCATGCGCCCCCGCGGGAAATCCAGCAGGGGCGCCACCCCGTTTGGGGGCTCGGCTTCAGGTAATTTGATGGAGGTAAAGAGTCCTGGTACAGGTCGCTCGCGGCGGCAGGCCCTCTCCTCGGGGTACGTCTACAAAAATAGCATCATTCAATTTTTATACGTGGATTGCTAGAAGATGTGTGGGTCTTGGGAATCATTACACAGAAAATAGAAGTTAATATAAGAAGAAGAAGTACCACGGCAATCCCTGAATAACGGGGAACTTACGAAGAATGATGATGTCTTATAGATTTATACCTAATTTTTACACTTCCTGATATGACATGATGTGTAATGCTTTGCTCTTTAATAATTTATTACATAAATACAATGTTATCTAATTTTTTTCCTCCGGGACTACTTTTCCTTCGCGTTAATAATCCCACTATGCCATTAAACTTGAGTCTTGCAGCCCAGTTATAGTAAGAGGCGGCTCTGTTATTGTTTTCTACAACAAGTTTACGTGGTTTATTGTAAATTTGTCAATTAGGATATTTCCCTCATTTATTTTACACACAATATGGATATTCTGTTATACTTCTGTAAAATAAAGAGATCAAATCACCAAGAGGTGATTTAACTGTTCTCCTAATAATGTTATGTATATTTTCGGTTATACTAATTTTTCTAGTAGGTTCAATTTCAATTGATTATTATTGGACTTGCGTATACGATGTTAAGGTACCTTTATGCCATAATGTTCAAAATACATCACACAAAGTCTCAAGACTTAGATATTATAATATAATGTAATTGAACCATAAGCAAAATAACTCTTATACTCATAACTACAGCCAAATAAACTGTCTCAATAACTGAAAGTTGTGCACTTACTTAGTAATTTAATTACAAAGGCATCAATCCTAAACTAATTGTTCCAAGCTCGCATATTAATCTCTGACGCAGACGCCACCCTGCTTATTGCTGGAGCAGTATTGATCAGTTTTTGTTGCGATATTACACCGTTAATAATGTCCGATAGCACATATTTTATATGAGCTAGTAAATAACCCAGGTTCTCGGCTTAATTGCTATTCCCCTCCCAAGATTGCTGCTCGTATAATTTATACTACGGGATGAATTATGTGTAGGTGTGCATGTGTGAACTCCGGCCCTTATATTATTTATTATGCATGGAGCTCATGGAAAACTTTCTGAACTTCATAGGTTAATGAATAATATTCCACCCAAATTACTACTGACCCCGCCTTCAAAAGCTAATTAAAAAAATTGATAGAATCTTTTTACTTTTAAATATCTTGCTCTTGTGTAAATAAAAATTTTCTCTTTAATTAGTGCACTTTAAATGAAATAGCTCCAGCATTTAAGTTTTCTTTTAAAAGAGTTGCAATTACGCTTACAAGTAAAAAGATTTTTGACAAGGAGATAGACGTTAAATAATATAAAAAGGGTTTCGTGATTTCTTCAGAATTGAATATAAAAGAATAATTTAGCGGTTATGAGAGAACAAATTTACCTTACAATTGAAAGCATCAGTAACAACAGCGGGCACAAAAGCCGGGGTCTCATCCTAAGCCCTACAAAGCCATAGTAAAACATTAACAAAACACCAGCGGCCCGCAAGTCGCTCTCCTCATAATGCCATCCTATACTCATTTATCATTTCGCAAACGGCCGCATAATACCCCTAATGAGTAAAATCCAGGCATACCTTGGGCAATGCCATTAATATTACAAGCCCCGGCCTTTCCCCTTACAGATGCGTACACTCGCTTATAGTTGAACTTTGAAGGTTATTTGACCGCCACCGGCCAAACCGTAGTGTGGTTATCATTACAATTTTAATTGTGTAGTTAAAATTCTAAATTGTGAAAACTGCTCATTCTTATAATTATCTTTATTAATATTATTAATTACTTATTATTACGCAATAGGTACTCGTATCATAAAAATTGAACAAAATATGCAGTCCTTTAAATTGAATAATTTAAAAAAATAAGTTAGCGCTATTTAAATATACTGTGTATTTAAATTGCGGTACAAATTGCAAATTGATGGATTGAAATTTCCAAGTTTGAAGGCGACTCAATTTGTGTAAGACTCATAAATCAGTCAAGACAAGGTGGGACATTCAAAAACGGGTAATTTTTCACGTTGAAATGCCAGTTACAATAATATTATAATGCGACTAAATAGAATATGCATGCGGAGCGGTCCATTATTTAATTCGGCTTCGGTGTGTCACCCCGGCGTGTGACATATTCCCGTCCGTTGCCCCGGTACTTACACCAGCTAGTGTTGTGGCATGTTACCGTGTGTTACTGTAATGGAGTGTCCGGGGGAGGGACAGGATGAAGAGGGGAGGCAGGCGCTAAAATGATGCACAAAACAATATAAAACGAAGTGTATTTTTTATAGTTGAATAAAAGTTTTATTGGCACCAAAAAACATGTGCGTTCCTTTAGGAGAAAACGTTTGGATTTATTACAGTATATCCTTGTACGTAAACTGAATACAAATTCAATTAGTTTGTTTCTTTTTGTTCTTAAAAATACCGTCTTGTTTATAGTGGGTTGTGTAATTAAAACTCTAGAAGGGTACCGAAATGCGAATACAATACTTAGTTCTCGTGGTGAATAGCCTTATTATTTAAGTTGGTAGGTATTTTACTTCAAAGGGTTAGTGCAGTTTCATTTCGCCCGACCTATCTAACAATGATGATTACCTACTAAAGTATTTCATTTTGAAAAGTTACTGCGCGCCAAGCGAAAAAATAGTAAATATTGCTGCAAATAATAGTAAACATTTAGTTGTACGAGTATAATTTATAGATGTCGAGACATTGGTAAATTTATACACCTCGAGTTTTCGCTCCGGTAAGAAATTGAGAATAAATTTATCAACTAATTTTATTATTTGTTAAAATGAAGAATATGTATGGAGCAAACCAAGCTTTGTCTTTTGGAAGGTTTTCCAAATAACCTTTGACGTTATTCTTTGGAAACGGTGGACAATTCGTTTTTTGAAGTCAATAAGCAAATATAAACAATGAAGAAAATTACTATAAGTATATTGAAAAATACAGGTTTGAGTTAGTATGAAATTCATCCTATTTTTCAGACCTTATGTATTTATTGATTATGCATTACTAAAAATAGCAGCTTAAATTTGACCTTGCACTTTCTCTTTTTTATGAGAGAGGTAGGCAAACGAGCAGGCGCGTTACGTGATGTTAAGTGATCACTGCCACCCATAAACACCTGCAACACCCAGGGGATTACAAAAGCGTTGCCGGCCTTTAAGGGATTTGTATTAGGGCTCTCTATTGCATACACTAATATCGGTACAGTTAACACTGTAGCCGTGAGAGCGATTAGGCCTATACAAGTATTACTTAGTATCATCATCATCATCATCATCATCTGCCTGCCCTGCTCCCATATTATTTGGGGTCGGCGCAGTATGTCTTATTCTTCCATACTCTTCTGTCACTCGTCAAAAGGTCGTTGACACCCTTTTCCCTCATATCCTTCTTCACACAGTCTATCCATCTTTTCTGTGGTATGCCTCTCCCCTTCCGTCCATCCACGTTCATATTCATTACTCTCTTACAAATATTACTTAGTATGAATTTGTTATTTCTTTATTATGAAAAGTATTTTACACGGACGTCGTAAATAGGCGACCGTGCAAGTTGCTGAGAAATAGTCCAAGTTTGCCTTACTTTCCGCTGAATATTTTATCTATGTTACGGGAGATATATTAGAACAAAAAATTGAATTGAATATGAATTTTACTTCTTAGACGATGTAAAATTATTAGATAGTATAAAACAAAGTTGCTTTCCGTTGTCTGTTCCTATATATGCTTAGATCTTTAAAATTGTATAACGCTTTTGATGCGATTTTTAAATAAGTCACAAAGAAGGTTTTTAAATCCGTGCGCAGCTGGGGCGGGTCACTAGATATTAATAATTTAGATAATGTTTTCATTCGTCTAGGTACTAGTAATATTAATACAGGGAAATAAAAAAATGAAACAACTGCTCAGTTTCTTTCGGCATTTCTTATCAGTGATCGTTCCAAAATACCGGAAATCTGTAGCATGAAAAAGATATAAAATTGTCGTGAAGAAAAGGTCTAATTTCTGAATAAATGTCAAAATAGAAAGATGTATTAATGACTGAACAGGGCCAAATACAGGATAAATATATATTTTTTAAATATATATTTATCTAAATATATATTTAAAAAATATAAGTATCATTAATTTCCCAAAACATTAAATCTCGTACTAACTATGAGACTTGTGAGATTTGTCCCTTACTAGTTGATGCCTGCGACTTTAATCGCGTATAGATAAGATTTCTTTTTATCTCTCCTACCCCCAAAAATAGACGCGAGCGAAGCACCGGGCAGAAGCTAGTTACAATAAAATGCACCAAGCTCAGTAGCGCAAAGTGTAAAACGAGACTATACTTACTCGCCTTAATTCTACCACATCCGAGATTAAATAGGATTATTTCGTTGCACTATGGCTGTACTAAAACAAATATAAACTAACTAAATATCTTAAAATGTCTTTGATTATTACTGGAATTTCATTCCTTGGAATCAAACAGAAATTACTTGTTTAGTGATTTCTCGAGATATGGATATGTCGGAGCAAATCGTAACAGTAAAATGAGTTTTTTTATCAGAATCAGAAGGGTGTAATAGTTATAGAATGTTGTAGTTACATATGTGCTATACTTATTACCTAATTTAGTTACAGATACAATATCGCGTTTTTATCCCTTATGGGGTAGACACAGCTAAGAGACATGAGGCCACGTTTAGCGTGGTGGGCTCATTGGTCGAATGGAGATTCAGAAATAGTGACAGGTTGTATTGTAAAAGTCAATCTACTTCCAACGGAAATTCTCACAGGCGATGGGCTAACCCATCCCACCCAGAATTTCCGTTGGAAGTAGATTGACTTTTACAATTTGCGCGGGAGGAGTAGCAGCTGGCAAATTCTACGTTTTTGGAGCAAGCATGGGAGTAATGTATTAGTTCTTTTAGAGAGTTTTGTTTGTAAAACAATAAAAGATTGAATCACAAGCTGGAACTATTAAGTGTAAGAGAATTATTATTAAAATTTACCCGATTTTATACAAGTTAATTGAGGTTTTAGACTGTTACAAAAAAAAAAAACATATTTTTGTAACTAACTATTAAAACATTATGTAAAATAAATATATAGCAGCAAATAACATAGATTCAGTTATCCCCAAAGTAAGTTCGAGACTTGTGTTAAAGAATATTAACTGACCGGTACAATTCAATAAACATATAGAGAAACATTTAAGACTTTATGAAAACGATCATTATACATCATAACCTGACCGGGGTCGAACCATTTTCGTGCTCTTACTACGTAGTACATTAACCTACGCAATGGAGGTAGCCAAATTGTATTTTTCATAAACTAGAAGGCAAGCTGAAAAACATATGAATGTTGTAGCTTCGGGCTGATGAGAACTAATTAGTTTAGTTGCTTGCTCTGCCCTCAACACATGTTACCTCGGTTCACATTGAACGAGTTCAATAGTCGACTGTCTTTAAGCATACAAGTTCTCATGTACTCTCCACATAAGCCTTATGTTTTCCTCACTTACAGAGAGGGTGTGAGAGAGCATTGGTTTTGTTAAAACGTCAATTGCAGTTGCAACTATTGAGTCAAAGGCCACGTCTAGCAGGATTATAGGCTTATTTATATACTTAGTGACCTACTTGGTAAAGACCACAGATCATTAAAATATACGCAATGACGAATATTTTCGAGGTAAAACTAGTAAAACAATCACGTTTGTTGTATGAGAGCCCCTTAAATATTTATTTTATTCTTGTTTTTAGTATTTGTTGTTGAACCGATACGACCTTTAAGAAAAGAGCGAATAGATCCCTTAAAGGCCTGCAACGGTCCTGTGACCCTCTGGGGGTTGTAGGTGTCTATGGGCGGCGGTGATCACTTAACATCATGTGACCCGCCTACACATTTACCTCTCTCATAAAAAAGCGGCAATAGAAATACATCATTTGTGAAAATTTTAACTATTTAACTTTCACGGTTCAGGAGACTCAGCCTGGTGACAGACTGATATACAGGCAGACAGAGAAGGAAATAAATATATAGGGACAAATCAGAGAAGTCTTAATAATATGTTTCTCGTTTTACCCTTTGGGTACGGAACCCTAAAAGTAGATAAATATGATTCACCTTTATGTTGTCTGTTGGATCAAATTGATGTTTACAATTCGGCAAGGGGATGAAAAATTTTGCAACTCTCGTATTTGGAGAAATTACCAATCATAGAGAATGTTTGCACTAGGGAACCAAAACGGCAAGGAAAATTCACCGACGCCGCTTTTCATTTTAAAACACAAATAACGTACGTGTTTTTTTGGTTAGTCTGTAATATTGATCACGTAGATAGACACTAAAATGAAAAATATATTTCATCACATGACAAAATAGGCGAAATGGCTTTTGTAAGGGTTATTCTTCGGAAATATATGAAAATTGCTTCATAATCAGAAAACACTATTAAATTCAAAATAATTAAGTAGGTATATATGATCGCTAAAATTAAATTTATTAAGAAATAGTTCTGAATAAGATGTGTACTTTGAATAAACAGCACAAATCGTATATAATTATCGTAGGTGATCGAAATTGTGGTTTAAATCGCACTGCCTTTAAATTACAGATATCACGTCTTTTTCTCTTACGGGAGACATAGCCAAGAGTCGCGAGACTCGAAGGCCACACTTAGCAAAATGGAAAATATATTATGCTAAAGCATGTTATTTTTTGCAATAATAAAACAACGCAATTATAATGAAATAAATATTTCGAACAAGCCTTTATTCCTTAACTATATAAAAAACCATAATATAAAACGTACTACAGGCTTTTTCATCTGTTTTCATTATTTTGCTGTGCCCTTAGGGTTCAAGCCTGAACTTATGTACTCTTTACACCAAATGGTAAACCCTTGGTTAAGCGCATGAGATGCAATAAATGCTTTTTGGGATTTGAGTTTGATTTTTAGTTTATTAAACAAATATATACTTAAAAGAAATTCAAGATCTGGAATAAATTAATATTTCGTATAAACGTTTTAAGATACTAGTTTTTTCCGTTATCCAACGTCCTACAAGATACCGTAGACAAAATCAATTCCCCACACGTCCACCACATCACTACGCCCAAAAATATTTTAGTTACAAAAGGCGCAACCCTTAATCCTCCCGAGGCTAGAGCATACGTCGTTTGGAATCTCCAGCAGCGTCATTATAAAACACGGACCGCAATGTGGATTCACTTTGAGAAATGGAGACCGGCTTTGGAGCACCTGGGTCCGGGCTTAGTGGAACTTAGCTAAGCAGAGCGCGCGTATTCAACAAAAAGTCTCACAATTAATAAAATGCAACATACTTACATACCATTTTGTGCTCTAATGGTAGGACGAGATTTTAAAGTACTTTTTTAGTGTTTTGCTTTGTAAGGAATTTTAATGAGGTTAGTTTTGATTTTTAATAGAAACATTAATACAAGTAATTAGTGAAAAATGTAGAGAAATATGATATATAGTATAATAATTTGAAGGAAAATATGTAAAAGAATTGCGACTGTACTGACACAGTTTTGGCTTCTATTTTGAGACCGGTTTGTGTGACCGTTTTTCATTAATCTTTACGTAGGTAGGTTTTAAATCCTACAGATTTTCGTGTTCTACTAATAAAAGTTGCTCTAACCGCGCTATCTATGTAGCTGCCTGCTACCCTCTTTTTACCTCCGACGCCAAGTCACTTACATTATATTTATAACTTAAACACTTGAAAATGTTTGCTACATTCCCCTTTTGTTTACTATTATTTTATTCCTAGAAAGCATATGATATAAAATGTGTTTTCTGAAAACTTTTAATACACTCAATACATTTTCACAATTTAGAGAAATCTTTGTTCGTTGATGTATAGAGTAGACTTTTTACAAACGAGCATAAATAACAGTGTAGCTGTAGTTCAACATAGGGAATTATCATTTACATTAATAATAAACTTTTATGATGTTTTGCGAAGTTAAAAGTGGACATTATAGAAGTGAATTTTTCATGTATGTCGGCACGCTTGGTATTTGAACGGTCTGAATAGTGAGGCGTGTCGGTTGTGGACGAATAAATACGACTTTTCGCGTAGCAGTTTTCCAGTTGTCCCTGATGAGTTTGCGGGCAACGGTTTTTCTGCCAAATAAAATATTTAGTTTTTGAGGCAGTCGCAAAGCCAACGTTGCGCGGGATAGATATTCAGCTGTAAACTTTGTAAACATGGCGTGTGCTAAAATTAGTCTCTCAATACCTTTATTTTTGGTTTTGATTATTTTATTTGATAATAGCCATATATTTATATACTGCGGTAGAGATTAAACAATTTTCAAAAATAAAATATATAATAGAAACGTAACATGACACGACGAGATATTAAGTAACTACAAAAGGTTGTTTCGCCCCTTGAAATATTTAAGGATAATAATCTAAGCAATTCAATATTATATCTTTATGTTAATTTTATTTAGTTTCTCAGTTTATCAGAATAAATAAGTTTAATACTACTTAAATTATTACTAGCGTAATTTTTTATTTTTTAATCTTTCTGTCTACGTCCACATACAAGGTTTCGAAATACAACTTCATAACTGGATCAGAAGTCAACAACAGGTCACCGCAAACAAGTATCAAAATTGAAATATTCGCTGTGAACGTCCACTCCAGAAAGGAGGTATCATCTATAAACAGCCCTCTTTAAATTTGTTTACTGCAGGTACCTCAAACTCGTCCAACAAGCTCTCCTGCGAGGTAGTTAGCACTTTGTTGGACCTCCCGTGCAGAATCTATTTCGATGTAAATTGCATTTACTATTAAACTAGTACCACAACGAGCTGTAGTCATCCACTATCGTTTCGTCTTTCTATCGTATCAACACGCCATCTAGTGTTTGTTTAAATCTATCCTTGGATTGGTTTAGGATTATCCTTTAGGTTGCGGAGGCCAGAAGGTAGTCACTCTATGGACCGCAAAACAAATATCTATTTGCATTTACCCGGACTATGACATGTTACTGTTGAGGACGACACTAGGAATACGTTCGATGACGACGAGAATTTAATACTGAGTTTTAAACGGTTTTAGATTGGCAATGTCACAGAAGATTTTTCAATATTGATTTCGAACCTTGATGTGCGGGTTTTGCTGCTACATGAATTTAAGGATAAAATGCAGTAACTCATAGTATAAATAATAATATTCCAAATATATATTATATTGATGGTGACCCAAATATAAACAAAACGTTTGAGTGATAGTTACAGCACAGAAAAATTTTCACACTTATAACATTATGCTACTACTAGTTTTTGCCCGCGGCGTCTCTCGCGTCAAATTTAGGTGGGTGTGGAAATAAATAAGATTAAAAGTCGCCTATGTCTTTCTCCAGCCCTTTCATCTATCTCCATAAAAAAATCCGCATCAATCTCTTGCTCTGTTTTGACGTGAGAGACGGATAAACAAACAAATACAGTTTCACATTTATAATATTAGTATGGATTAATAGGATATGATACTGTTTTTACTATAACATCTAAAACATCAATCTCTTATCGTGCAGTCGCCAGTCGCCTCTTTTTTTTAAATATAAAGTATGTTACGCTTGCCTTAGATCATTTATTTATCTAAGATTCCTGCATAACATAAACCAACTATGAAAGATATTTTGACCATCTCATGTACTCGTATATTGGCGTCTCTATCTACCTGCCATCAGCCATTTTCCAGGATACCATTATAACTAACTTTTGTTTGTTAACTTTGCGTTGAGCTCCAAAACTTTGATTTTATAATTTAGTTATGAAAATTTGTGAAATATTAGCTTTTACATTGTACGCGCGGATTGTTGAATTTTTGACATCTCAGATTTTTAAATAATCGCACACGCCATTTTTTATTTTATCTGCAGCAATGTGTAAAATCGGTCTTTTCATGTGACGGTTTTTTGCGCATTTAAATCCTATGAAAGCCTTCGTATAGTAATAAATAAAATAAATAAGATTCCTTCTTAAATTATTGCTATAATACAATAAAATAAAACATAAAAATAAAACAAACTTATAGAATTATAACTTTGATACATATTCGTTGGAGAAAATAACAAATATTAAACAAATAAAGATGTGAACGTGGAATTGAATATTTTCATTTCAGTTTCATACGTTTCAGATCCATATAACTGAACTTTTTTTTAGTCAAGTTAATCGAACTAACACAGTAACACAGTATACAATTATATAAATTATTTAGAGGAGTAATTGCTTTTTTAAACAGTTATTTTGATTAGCTATGTGTTAGCTAATCAAAATTCGTAATGGTACACGAAACCTGATATACATCGAGCGCGTGCCAGTACGCAAAATTAATTCGATCGAAATAAAAGTGTCGTTTCATTATCGCTTACAATTCGCCTCGCTACAGCCCCTGCGACACGTGTGCAACTTTTTTTGCCACGTTTTTGAATCCAGTGAGGAGAATAGTGTAATATGTTTCGATTATCGTTGGTTCGGCTTCGCATGGATTGAAAAATGCGTCTGTTCCTGTCTAAAAATACGAAGGTTGGAAAGATTAAATTGATTTATTTGTTTGAGTGGGTTGGGGTGTATTAATAAATACATTTAGAATTTATAAATTGTTATTTATATGGCTAAAAGCATTTATATATAGAATTGTTTAATTAATACATAAGGGCTCGCTGAATTTTTTATCTCTCATAACACAACCTTTTTAGTGTCTTTTTACATGAATAATATATTTAGATATGGACTAAAAATAACTGAACAATGTTATTATACGAGTAAGTTAAAGTGTATCAAAACGTACCAATTGTGGGACAATATACGTACGAGTATTCTCGCTTCGCTGACTTATTGAAGAATCGCTTGTCATTTTTTAACGGAGTAAATTTTTGACTGCTATTCATTATTTCACTCATTGTTGATTTCAGTGTTTCAAGTGTTCACATAGTAATCGTAATTATACTAATAAACTAATGTAATTAGTCCAGGTTAATCAACAAGGTTAGAAATACGTTAATGTAGCCAGAAGTTTTGTGTGTTTGTTACAAAAGTTTTATAAGTCAATCAGCTTTAAAATTATCCCTTAAGTTGCATTATATATGTACTATACAGTATCCCAAACTTCCAATAAAATAAGATTTTTTATTGGAGAAAAATTAATGACACGTGATAATTACATTTGAATATAAAGAGTAAGAGAGCAAATGTGCGTCAAATACTTATTCATAGAAGATTTTCGGTATTATGTTGATTTGTTTTCTATTTTGATTTTAGGTTTGACAAGGTTATAAAAGAGGTGTAACTCACTGATGCCAGCTAGTGTTAAAAAAATGTATAACAATTGGCATTCGAGCTTTCATATGTTATCTTTTATAATGCAGTACTTAGTTCTATATTTTTTCGAGTTTTTTTTTTTATTTAAAGTTTGTGGAGACTGTAAGTATTGAGTTAAAAATTCAACAAATAAAATAGTGAAAATTGTAATATACGTCGGCAAAAGTGTCGTTTTAGATTGGTTAGATGTTTTTCTTATAAATATCTATAAAACATTTATGGAATGTACGAATAAACTACACCAACTTTATTCAATAATATTTTGATTAAATTTTTCGGGTGAAAATCTTTACAACATTAGAACAAAGAACTTCATCCGGACTACAGTAAGTAACAACAAGATGTGAAGTGTGGTTTAAACTGGAAACTTAATATAATACAAAATTAGATAGATCCACATTTCCTTTACGTCTAACATCTTAATCAAGCAATTGGGTTGAGATTGATTTACATTTAGTGGACTGTATTGAATTACTCCGTCAAGTCAAGCGGGCCATTCTAGGATGCCGGATATACCTACTAAGCAATAGGTTATTTGCCAACAACTCAAATTGGTTAATTTTGATTAAATAACTAAAACAAAATGTTCTTATAGGATTTAAGGTCAAATGTACTCTTAGTCGACGCTTAACCGACCTTAAATATATTACGGTTGATAGAAACCACACTACCAGTACTGTTTTATGAGTTAACAATGCTGTATCATTATAATTATATATAATCACTAGCTAATGCCCGCGACTTCGTCCACGAAGATTATTGCTCGGTTACAATAAATTATATCCCTCGGGAACCGTACATTTATTCGGAATAAAAGTAGCCTATATTTTATTCTAGGTTATATCGCTGGCCCCATCGCTGTACCAAATTTTATCCAGATCTGTTTGGGAGTTTTTGNNAATTTTATTATATATATAGATTAAAATACTTGGCACATAACATAATTAATTAGAATTAAAAATGTGAGTCTTAAAAATCTCGTCTCCAATCCGATCTAGTCAGCTTATCTGAGTGAGAGATTTGGTGAGGTTACTGTTTTNNAGAGCGACTACCATCTGACCTCTTCAACCTAGTTCAGGACCCACAGCTTAACGTGACTACCGAAGCAAGGAAATCATCTTACTTTTCGGATAATCAAGTGATTCAAGCCTTAACAACTTCTTTCATAAGTTAGCACCAGTAGGATTCGAACGCATAACCACGAGCACACACCTTGATCACTGGACGACGATGAAATTTTAAGCAATCCGATATCTTCTGCAATAAGTAGTATATATTTAGACAAACAATTAATTAATGAAAACTACAAACTGGTTAATTAAACGTGATGCCTTGTCTTGTTAGTCAGGTATTCAGCTATCTATTTGCCAACGGTACAGATTTGGTTTGCAGGCAATCCAATTGCCTGGGGCAAATTGACCCGTTCATTATTAGGTTTATTAATTTATGTGGAAACGGAGGGATTTTCATATATAATGTGGGGTTTGATGACATATCAAAGTTACATTTATGAGGCCTCACTGACATTAGAATAATTTTAAAATTTTAATAAATAATGTTTTAAATTTTGAAGTAAATCAGGCTCCAGTTTATTTTTAATATGATGGTATTGTGTTTGTTACTTATTACGTCTACGTATGATGTAGTACAGACGATGAATACTTTTAACTATAAAATAAAAATAACTATATAAAGTTATAGCTTAAGTTACTATTGTCAATAACTCTAAATCTAAATAGCGTACCAAAATATAAACTATGCAATATTTTTAGTTACAACTTTTGGTTCACTTGCACTCATTTACTTATTTCATTCTGCATCATGCGAAAAGCGCAAACATCTAGAATTTGATCGTTATCAACTTTTTGTGTCGTATTTAAAACTGAAATATCCATTAATTGGATATTTTTTACAATAGCCACGGCCTTTTTGTTGTTATTTTAATATAGTGAGATTCTCATTCACTGAACTGAAATCCGTTTTTGATTTGTTTGGAAACAATTACTATAAAATATTCATGTGTTTATATAACAAACCTTTTGTACAGGGTTGTCAGAATCCAGATATCAAAAAATAAAAGGAGCTATAATACACTCTCTATAGAAATTTGAGCACACAGGGCTGAAACTTTTACGTTGTATACGTCTCCCATATTTTAACAGCAAACGACCAGATACACATTTAACCTGAAAATCTTATTATCACAATCGAGGCAAATTTTTCACCCCTTATTATGCTGCGCTTTTTGTCAGTAACTAGTATAATATAAGTAATATTTTACTTATGAAAATAAAATACGAGATAAAATATAGTGGACTATAACAGAACACTTTGCACTCATAAAAATTCCGACAGAGTTAAAATATAACTCTGAAATTCAAATGGAATATATGAATATCGCTGGAAAATAAAATCCATGTTGATTTTGGAGAGTTGTCGTATCAGTTACTCCATCCGTGTGTAGTGTCGTTCAGTGCCTCGCACAGTTCCGTAACAAACAAAATATTCGCAACTACGTAACCAAGTGATATGAAATGCCAATTTGTGTGTTGAACTATGCCGTGTATTAATATTTTTTTTTCCAATTGAATGTTATTACTTGTTTATAAGGGTTAAAAGTTAGTAAGTATCTAGGTATATGTTGTTAAAGACTAGTTATTTATATATACATAAGTAGTGTTAAAGTAATCATAGAATGTTTCTAAGAATTAAACTAAACTTTAAGTTAATTTGTTTTGTCTACTCGATCTACTCGAACGTTGTGTTCGTCTCTAATTGACTTATTTTTCTAAATTTCTTTTTTTAAAGAAAAATTTTATAGCTGCCAAACGGAAGATGTGGCACACATTTTTTTAGTCCCGTGCAGAAAAAATACATATCACGACTATCCATTACGGGGCAGACGAGTCAAGAGTTGTAGAGACTCGAGAAGACTGACTGATGGAATGGAGCTTTTAACAATCAAAGGATATAAGATTATCTCTCCAAAATTATATAAAATAGAAATACGTCATCATTTTCCTCGTAGTAACCACAGATTACAACTTAAGTACGTATGAATTAGTAACGAACGCAACAATGTTCACGGCAGTTAAAATACATATTTTAATATTCTTTCCTACAAACTTGTAATATTCAAAAATATATGGATGGCGAATAATTAGATTTTAAATATAAGAAGTTGGTTTTGATCAATGAATGCTAATTAAATATATAAACATCCATGGTTTCAAAACAATTTATCGCAAAACAAAGTAGATACATCACCAATACCTAATTATATAAAATATAAAAAACAATTGTCGTTGTTGCCATATTTAACTTGATGTTGCACCGCGTACAGCTTTCAAAAGTTTTTGATTTTATATATAAAACCTAACACAAATTAAACAGTTTAAATTGTATACTAAATAGTTATTTTCTGATCGTTATTTTCCGAGTTATATACTCGAACTAGAAAAAAACAATTTTATTTCATTTTATACTACCATTGTATTTTGTTAGAGTAATATATGTATGTACACACATTATAATATATTACATATTTTAAATTACTATATTCAATCATAATTAGAAAATGTGGAGGAAAATTTTCACAACACAAAAAGGTAATAAAGTAGTGGAATAGTGTAACCACGCTTTGCTCGCTTTTTTTAAACCAATTTAGAAATAATTGAGTTTATCTGTTATAAGAAAAGAAGCAAAGAATAAATTTCACAAGAGAATACGCCTAATACATAATGGAATCAGATACTATTTTTACCGATTTTTACAATGAAAATACAATGATAATGGTAAAAGAATCTTGTAGAAACTCGTTTTCGTTGTTATTCCGTTGTGGTCTGACGTTGAAATGTCATGAGCAATATAACTCGAATAGCTCTGTTGACTGCAATCGCCTTTTGTAGTCATGTTTTCATCTTTTATCAGGATATTTAACTTGTTATGCCTATATTTCGCAGATGTTTAGTTTCATTAGTACGATGAGTTAAATGAAGAGGCGAGGGGAAAGTGATTGCAACCAAAAATTTATATGAGTATGAGTAAACATTAAAAGTCCTTGTTAAAAACAACAATGTAAATATTTTCATCTATTATTAGGATATTTAATAGTTCTACCTATATTTCGCAGATGTTTGGTTGCGTTAGTACGATGAATTAAATGAAAGGGGAAGTAATTGAAACTAAACAATTTAATTAGTATGAGTACACATCAAAAGCCCTTGTCAAAAACAACAAAGTAAATTTGGATCACTGATATTAAGGGTGGAGTGGTCAGGATGATAAGTTCGTGGATGATGCAGAACCAGGTTGTTTCGTAAAATTAAATAGAATTGATAATTTTTCTGTCGTGAATCTTGAAATCAGAGAAATTGTTACACCAACAACTGCTTTAATTTTAAATACAATATTTGCAAACATTTTTTATTTTATTATTCGTCAATAGAAATTTAAAAATACATATATTTATAAAAAAATTCAGAATAAACGTAAATAAAATATATATGAAAATCCATTAAATATATCATACCTAATGTAACATAGACTTGCTAGAAGAAGCAGGAAGTCGGTTTCCTTTTGGGTGGTTCTTAGCTATGTTAGGTAAAAATCGGTTCAGCAATATGAATATACTAATCAGCTCAATAATGCAAAGGTATTTTTATAGGCGGCAGATTTTTAATTTTTAATCTAATCTTGTCACGTGTGAAGTTCATGCCGTCGCCGAGTTGCAAGTGAGGGACCGGTAATGTGATAAATGAGACGCGATGGCGTTAACTTCATTTGTCCCTAAAATACTAAATTAGCTGTTGCCGAGATTACCAGGCCGCTTTCGCAAGTTGACGTTTAATACAGATAACTGGTTTTACCTCAAGCCTGGTGGAAAGCTGCTAATGGAAGGTAAGTAGCACGTTTTATCAGGATTTTTCGTCTATATTACCATTTTTCCAAGTTTGTTATAAAAGTATTTTACTTATTATATTTTTAGATTTCGGAGAGTTAATACTAGCAAAAAGAAGCAACTTTATAAAGTTAAAGCTGAGATCTATTATTGATGATTATAGAGATATAAAAGATATTATAGTAAATTTCAGCCAGTTGTGGGACAGTATGAGCTCGCTTTTTTCCTCAACAAGCAAATGTATTTCTTTCAGTCTGCTTTGTAAGAGTTGTTAAAGTCAATCAAGGGAAAGGACTTAAAATAGAAGACTTTACATAAACTATGAATCGACATCCTGTCGCTTTATCTGAGTTTCCATTCCACTACTGTTCACACAAGCGTGGTCTTGGAGCCTTACGACTTTTGGCTCTGTCTACCCCGTAGATAATGAAGTCGTTATACTACGCCAGTATGAGAGAACGTACGTCTCTTTATAAGGAGAGAATACCAGTTTGATGAAACTGATAATGATGATGAAGTGAGCGTTTGATAAAAGATTTTTGTTGGATGTTATTTCTAATAATTGTTGTACATTCCAAAAAAAAGCTACAATCCGTCCATTTGTTCCATTAACTATTCGATGTATGCGTGTCTTCAGTTGGTATTCAGTGAAGTGTACATGACATTTCGCTTTGTGCCAGGTGACAATAAGCTACCAGGTAACTATTTGCTTGACTAGGTTGCCTCAATATACATACATTGGCCTAATTGAAGTGTATTCAATGTAAGTGCATCGGTTTGGCATTCAGACCGCTTTTGATTACTATACCTGTACCTAATTCCAAGTACCTATTAGCTAATATCTCCTGATAGGGCCAATATTGCTAATCATTCTATTGACCATTTCCTAATATTAATGGTTGGCATATTCTCTTTATCTTTCAGATATAATACTATTATGGGTTGGCGTATATGTACTTAATATTACGCAAGATAATGATACCTATCATTATCTTGTGTAATATAAGACGGAATCAAATAATAAAAAAAATATTGGATACATTTTCTCTACTTTATATGTAGGATTCCTTAAATACGCTTATAGTTTTGTCATGCCCGGCTGTATATCACATTTTTTTTTATTATCAATGCTTAAATTAAAGTATAATATATCTTGAAAGTTAGTCATGAAGGTTTCTTTATTTTATTCAAACTTATGTACAAAAAATATATAGAACAATTTTTTAAAATAAAATGATGTGTTGATTTTTGATTATTCTGCTTAAGTTTTACTTTAGTCCCAGCCCATATTTGTATTTATTTTGTATTTAAATAGGGTTCCGTTGTTTTATTAAAAATCGAAAAATTGCTTTTGCCTGAAATTAGCCAGATTTTTACTAAACATAGAATTAACGCAAAGGAGACGGGCTATCGAATGAAAAAAAAAACGCATCAACATCGATTTTGTTTTTGATAGCTACGATGCACTGACAGAGACATAAACACACAAGCACATCGATATCAAACTTAAAATACCTGTCTTTTTACGTCGGGGGTTAAAACAACACGGGCATGATAATACAGGGTACTCAAGAGGTTATAATG
The DNA here is from genome assembly GCA_020352625.1 of Cactoblastis cactorum. NCBI lineage: Eukaryota > Metazoa > Arthropoda > Insecta > Lepidoptera > Pyralidae > Cactoblastis > Cactoblastis cactorum. Next base: position 2,271 of record JADGIL010025009.1, on the reverse strand, counting down.
GATTTGAGTTAACAATTTAAACTTCCGTTTTTGCATAGTAGATAGTTTTAAGATGAAGCGCTTAACTTCCCTTCAAGGGGCTCTTAAATATGAATAACATTGTTTTGGATCTATTCTATATATGCATATTGTGATAACGGTCTTTATATTTTATCAAAATTTAACAAAATTCAAAAAATAAGTTACAGACATGGTAATTTTCAAATAAAAATCAAATACCTAAGTCTAATAGAATCCGTATTATAGATGAAATAAAATGATGAAAATAAATCATAATTCTGTATGTTTAATTATTTTTGGTATAATAAAGAACTATCGTAACCAAATGACCGACAGCTATTAACTATATTACCAGAGCGTTTTATTTTCTACCCTTTCTCCCATTCAGTTATTTATAAAAGTTAAACTGTTAAAATGAGTAAAGAAACTCAAACATTATTATTATTGTAAAATTTTAGAGTTTTTTTATAACACCCGGCCCGAGAATTGATTAACTACGGCGCGGCGGCCGCGATAAAACATTTGCTTGCAAACGCGGCCGGAATAATTAAAATATTCTGATAAAATTATGAATTTTAATATAAATGCTTGTAGTAAAAATTAAATGAATCGGAGCCATTACAAAGGAATTTCGCACAGTCCGATTACAGATTTAGAGATTGCAAACTGGTGAAATTTATTTGATTTGTTATTTTCAGTTTTATTATTTGATTAGCTATACCCGTGGCTGCCGTGGCACTTATGGGATTTACAAAACGGCACAACCAATCTCGAGTTTTAGTGTGACTAATGAGCAAAAAAAGGTTTTTGGAAATAGAAGTATAAACATGTTTAAAGAAATTGTTGCTGTGGAGTTTGCTTCACAACTTCTACATTTACGCTTTAGAATTAGTATTGAATTTAATTACAAGTTAATTTTTGACGTCAATCAATTCTTTCTAAAACAGTAATATTACTTACTAATAGAAGTCTAAAAAGGGACAAGAGCCTGCTTTATTTTAGAAAGGAATTATTCTAAAGGTCAAAGGACAAGTACTTTAATCATAATCCAGCAACGTAGTTTTCGAGTCAAGGGGCTCTTACTCAGAAAGAAGTGAGACTATGTTTGTACACTATAACTTTACTTGCAAAATAAAGAGCCTTGTTTCAAGGTTGTGCATCTAAGCGTAAAATAAGCGTCAATAAACCATTAGTATCTCTTTTTCTTATCAGCCTTTTTTCGATTGCTTGGGTGAAGGCCTCTTAAAGCTACTTTGTTCGATCTAGGGTCAATTCCATCCACTTCACTTCTACTGTTTTCTTAATGTCATCAGACTAGCGCATTTGCAGTCTTCCCTGTGAGTGTGGCCCCACGATCTCCACTGCATGAGTATGTTATTAGGTAAATGTTAGCGGTCGTGACGACATTGTCGCCTGACCTGTTACAGCGAAATTACTGATGCTGGTCAGCGTTTAGTTTGTGTTTGGTAAGAAGCCTACACACAACAAGGATTGGATATACTGTATAGTATAGAGGCACGGCAAATTAATGTTATAAGATTTTAGCATTTAATTATTCTTTTGTTTGTCAGCATACTGTTTAAGATGTATGTGGTCAGTTTAAATATTTAATAATGATAATGTAAGAATACAAGTCACGAGCTTGAAAAAAATAGTTATTTCTTTATTTTAGTGACTGAAACTAAATCCACGTAAATTTTTTTATTCAATTAAAATTAGACTTTAATATTTCATTTTATTATGGCACTAAACTAAAAATGTACAATAAGTATAAAACGAGCTTACTTTTTAACTTAATCTGTGTGACATGTCCTTATTTTTTTTATTTTTAATTTTGAAGGGTCCCATCATAATTAATAATGATTAAAGTTAACGTGCAATTAAATGGACGAAATATGTCTGCAGTTTCAAGTAAACAAGATATTTTTGGTAAATTGTATAATAACAATCTCATTGCTCAATGTAAGCACAGCGCACTCAATTTTAATTACATTGAAAGCTTCATTCAGTCGTAAAGACTCATAAATATATGCACAAAGTGGATGCTTTCGGAGCTTTTAGCTTTATGCAACTTTAGATTAATTATTTCAATGATGTCATTTTAAACATTTATTTTAACTGGCAGATTTGACATTGAAATGAAACAAATTTAACGGATTTTATCGCGGTTTAATCACTGCACACAAAGGAATTTTATACTGTTTTAAGTTCTCTATGTGTAACTTTTTATTGAGCTCCGACGTTTCGGATACTTTTCAGCATCCATCTTCA